>JAVTVY010034722.1:0-14578 GCA_036873755.1 Hanleya hanleyi | reverse complement strand
TGCCAGTAACACCCGTAAAACTGGAAAACAGTCGGTGTGCCTTGGACAAGGGCAAACCCATCGACGGGGAGTCGGCGATCTCCTATCCGCTTCTCTGTGGCGTTGGTCTGGTGACGAATATAAATGGCCCGTCTATAGGCTTCCCAGTCCAACCACTGGTCGGCGAGATGTTTGTACGGCGTCCGTTGAGGTGTGAAATGCCGACCTTCTGCCCACCAACGCGTATAATGACCGCTGGGCATGGGTTGGGCGAGCGACCACAAGTACAAGGCATTCGCGTCAAAGCCAATGATTTTGGCACAGGGTTTGCCACTGGGCAGTGTCGTGACATCCTTCTCATGGTAGCGGTGAAAAATAAGGCTAGGCCCACCCACAATGTTCCGCTTCAGACATTCATGCATGTCTGCATCTTTTTGTTGTACCAGCGAGAAGTAGGTGGAACACTCTTGAAACAAATGGCGAAGGGCTAGACCCGGTAAACTTAAGCACTCCTTAAAGATATCCACGTGCATTTGGCGACGAAAGAGTTGCACCATTTTCTCGGCCGCTTCCAGGAAAGGAACCACATCTAGGTTATTATACCATATGAGGAAATCTCGCAACGTCTTCATGCTGTGGCAGTTCCATACCTGCTGGAGTTCGATGTAGGTGGCCTCTGGCAGAGCTTCCCCTTTCAGGTCATTGTAAAACGCTTCCCGGGGTGGCAACTGGGTGTCTTCTAAGCGGTCCAGACTCGTCATATAGGTGTAAGGAAAGTAACCTTTGTTTTGTGCACAGTTATAGGCCTGGACCCACTGCTCATAGCTACAATTAGGTGCCAGGTAATTCCTTACATCGAGGAAATGTAGTGATGTGGTAGTGAGGGCCATGTGGTTGTTGATCTTCTTGATGACGGACTTGAGGGTATTCGCCTGGGCCAAGTAAGGGTAGAGAAATTCCTTCACCATGTTCAAGTCGTATTTTCCCGAATTGAAGCCGAGGACCGGTAACTGGCCTAGGTATTGTAGGAACCGTAACTTCAATTTCTCCGCATACGGTTTGGGTAAAGGGACATGCTGCGACTGCAGAGGCTGCGACTGCAGGGACTCGGACTCGGACTCGGACTCGGACTCTTCATCGTCGCTGAACGCTACACCCGGTTCAGGAATGCGGTCGTCCAGCTGGGCCAGTACGTCCTCGAACTTGGCCACCAACAATTCCGTACTGGCCGCACTGACTTGCTCTAAATACTCCATCATGCGGGTAATCAACTCATGGGAGTCCCCCGTGGACACGAAACACACCGGTGCAGCGTCATAGCCAGGTACGTTGGATGAAATGCTGACACTGAGGGGGATATGTCGCTGTGTCCACTGGGTTTTAGCCGAAAACAGGTCCATGGGCTCCAACAGGGCCTCAAAATCATAGCATGCCCGGTAGGGAAAATAACGGTCCTCTTCCGGTATCATGACACCCTCATCGGCCAGTTCCTGGAAAATAGTAGGTGCATTATGATACACTCCACCCGGATAGACTCGCTTGACACTGTTGTCACAGATTTTCTCGTGGCGATGTAAGTCGTAGGAACGGTGAAACACCCGATGGCATTGGGCACAACTGAAAGACTGAGCGTACAGGCTCATATTGGTAATGAGCGAAAAATGACTCACGCCATTGTCATCGAACACATTGACTTTCATCGTAGCAGCATACCGTTCTGTGGATCGCCGAACCAATTCAGCCACAAATGTACCCTCCTCTTCGCATCGTAATCGATAAACAAAGATATTAATATCGAACAGTGTTTCCACGTCATCCAAATTCTTAAACGGCACTCCACGGAAGTGCCGAGGGTCAATGTCTTGCTGCTCTAAATACTCCTTCCAATAGCCATCGGCCACTCTGTCACAAGCCTTGGGGTCACACTCGTCCAGATGCACGGCCAAACACCGAAACAGACATTTCTGGTCTTTGTAGGACCCCTTTACCCCTGCTGTTAATGCATACAGGCCTTTTCGACGAAGCAACCACGGAGGAAGTAGTACAGGAGCACCGATCGGGTGATCTCGCATTTTCGTGACGAAAAATGTGACGTTAGTCACCATTTCCACAAGCCATTGGGTATTGGGGCGTTGCAACCGGGCCCATTCCAATGGATCCAACGTAGTCAATTGGTCGAGGAGTGGCTCCAGCGAAACGGCATCTGTGATCGTGAATGGCTGATCAAACACATACGAATTATTACTCGGATAGAAATACCGCAGTTGGTCCGTGTTTTTGTGCCGTAAGATATACCCAAATGTCACATTCAATTTGAAGGCAGTACGCTGATCTTGGAAAATGTTCTCGGCATAGGTAGTGAGATACGTGAGGTCCTCCAACCGAAAATTGTACAAATCCAAAAGACGACGGTCACGGTGATAACAATGGCGTATGGTAGCCCAGTGACGTTGATAAATGACCCTCACACGCTCGTCTTCAGGCAAGACTTCAACCGGAGGTGCTGTTGGGTCCAAGGGAAAATCTTCTCCACGTCTCATGCTTTTCGTCTCATACAAGCGGATAGGCAAGCTGGCTGGATGACTGGCAGGCAGGCAGGAGGCAGGCAGGCAGATCAGGTAAGGCAGATTGAATACAACCCGTTCCCTAAAAATCGACTTCTTTTATATCCACCGTCACAGCCCTCATTTGCATATTTTCAAAATGTCAATCAGTTTCCCACTACACATGTATGTCAATCAGTTTCCCATGGGTGAGTGGGGTGGGTTCAAAATGGCGGACTTTAGAGTTGTCTGGGGAAAATATAGGGCCGCCATTTTGAACCCACCCCACTCAGGTCAATCAGTGCACTGGGTGAGTTGGGTGGGTTCGAAATGGCGGACTTTAGAGTTGTCTGGGAAAAATATAGGGCCGCCATTTTGAACCCACCCCACTCACCCATGGGAAACTGATTGACATACATGTAACCGCCATTTTGAACCCACCCCACTCACCCAGTGCACTGATTGACCTGAGTGGGGTGGGTTCAAAATGGCGGCCCTATATTTTCCCCAGACAACTCTAAAGTCCGCCATTTTGAACCCACCCCACTCACCCGTGCACTGATTGACCTGGATGTGAGTGGGGTGGGTTCCTACTGACTCTCTTACACACACAACACCATAAGCCCCCATTTAAACCCACAGTGAGTGGGGTGGGTTCAAATGGCGGACTTTAAGCTGTCAGGAGAGAAATAAAGGGCGCCATTTTGAACCCACCCCACTCACCCGTGCACTGATTGACCTGGGATGTGAGTGGGGTGGGTTCAAAATGGCGGCACCTTAGAAAAATAAAGGGCCACCATTTTCAACCCACCCCACTCACCCGTGCACTGATTAACCTGGATGTGAGTGGGGTGGGTTCAAAATGGCGGCACCTTATTTTACACACACAACACCATAAGCCGCCATTTTAAACCCACTCACTACAGATAAATGGGATGTGATTGGGGTGGGTTCAAGCTGGCATTTTATCAAAAAAAAAAATAAAGGGCCACCATTTTCAACCCACCCCACTCACCCGTGCACTGATTAACCTGGATGTGAGTGGGGTGGGTTCAAAATGGCGGCACCTTATTTTACACACACAACACCATAAGCCGCCATTTTAAACCCACCCCACTCACCCAGGTCTTGACCAGTGCACTCATAGGCCACGCCCCCCTCATCACCCATGAGCACCGCCCCAATCCTCCCCAATCCTACCCAACCAACCAATCACAATCACGCTTACATACCACCAATTGTGACGTCATTCCTAATATGCAAATTTCTGAGGTCAACTTAACTTTAGGTGCGCTCTCTATACTACTGGGGGGTGGGGAATGTTAGCTCTCAATGAATCAGTTGACATCCTCACTTGTTGTTTTGAAATGTTTATTGTTTCCTGCTTATATTTCCAGAAGATTTGAGAATATTTCCGTACCAAAGTTCTGATGAAATCGCAAAGGAATATGTATTAAAATAAATTGATAACAAATACAATGTTGGCATAACCAATATTTGCTATGATAAAAATGTGACCAGGAAAAGGAGGATAAATTATGATTAGATTTCCTATCACCATAACCATGATAACAGGCTATATTTTAATGGTCTATTTATTGCCCTTCTTTAAATTGCAAATGTCTCACACATCAATCATCTTGAGGGTCTTTTTTTCATTAATATTTATCCGCAGATCTGCAAATGAAGTATTGAACTGTTTTGAATTTTAGTATGGATTGTTTTATTTACGGCGTGTCGATTTTTATTTTAGTAGCCAGCCAAGCCAATATTTTTCTGCCACAACAAACAATTTATTTATATATTTACTATTTTCTCAGGTTTTCTTGTCCGGTAATATAAGGATGTCTAAGATGGCACTCTCTACGATTAACCGCAGTGACCCCCGGCAGATGGTGATGGATCTGGTGTCGGTCATCTTCACCAGGGAAGAGATGGCAACTTATTCCTTGACCGGCGCAAAGTCGAATGCGAACAAGGCTAGCGAATGCAAGCCGCCAATTGACCAGGAAAAAATAACCGCAATACAAGGTAATGTAGTGTAATTTCTCAATTTCTAACTCTCATGTATTATTTCTTTAATTTAGTTCTCGAAGTTAATTGCTTTGTGTGTGCAGTTACATCTACCTTTCTTTGATTGTTTCAAAATATTTAAATATCCTAGTAAACCTTCTAAATCAATAACATCCAGGTTGGACCATATTATGGGGCAGAGCAGATATTCTAAGTTAGCTAGCATAGCTTTGTTTAATGAATTTGTCTTGTAAAGCTGACTGATCATTTTGGTAGCCTATTGAACAAGTTGATGCTATTTATATTCACGCAGAATATTACAACAGTTATTTTATCATCTTTCAGGCGGTGGTGTCTGGTAATGTATATCTGCCAAGACGAGTACAGAACATTATCCGGAGTGATTCCCGAAAGATGGCCATGGATCTAATGTCAGCTTTATTCACAAGAGCTGAGATGGCTACACACACGCTGACTGGTGTGGAGTCAAATACTGGACCTGATGCAGACGTAAAACCACTCATTGAATCAAGACAAGATAACTGCTATACAAGGTAAATTGTTCTTGTCTTTGAAAATATCTCGGATCTTTTATCAGTTGTATGTATTGTGACAAAAACATTTTGAGCGCTTAGCATCCCATAAGCCAGGTATTCAAATTAAATTACCCCGCTATAATAAAATGCTGTAATACTTAAATAAGGAGCCAATCAAAGTAAAATTGCCCAAGTATTAAACTTGGTTACCGACAAACTTGCAGCTGCCTATTTGACTGAGTATATAAATTGGGGTTCTAAGCCTTTGGCAAGTTTAATGCATTTCTTTTCTGCATTGCAGCCCTACTTCTAAATGTCTTTTAATGATGTGCTAATTAAATATTTTCTTTCACCCCTTTCGCTAAAGTACTACCAAAAGAAGTTTCCTGGCAAGGATAAGATATACAGCATTCTATGAAGGCCAAACTGAATGGCGAACAGAAGAGCTACAGACGGAAGGAGAAGCACAGAGAGGCTCCCCACATCATTCCCCAGTGACAACATGGCACACTGATATTATGTCATTCTAATATGTACCCTCTATATTTATGTGTATCCTGCGTTATTTTGTATACAATAAAATGTCCGTATGCATGGATTGGCTTCTGTTAAATGTCTTCATGGGTAACACGTCTTACATGTTACGTAATAGTACCTGTGTGTTATCTGAACATTACTGATCAGTTTCTGTCCAGTACACAGTAATTATTTGATCAGTACTGTTTAGAGAGCAATCACTGCTGTTCCATGTAGTTGCTGTAAGAGGTTATTCCTTTAAAAACTTCAGGACGCTGTGTATGTGCCACGACTTCAGCGATACCAGGGACCAGAAGCGAGTTGACCTGATCCATTTTATTTACTGAACTCCACATTTAAAGGTTCACCCCATTTTCAGAAGAGTACCCTGAAAATAGCTATGGAATATTGCTGAACTTCATAAATCATGCTACAGGACAGTCCTATAGGATTCAATAGGACAGTCCTATAGGGTCCAATAGGACAGTCCTATGGGATTGCTGTGGGAAAATGTCCTACAGGATCCCATAAGATTTTGCCTATAGGACAGTCCTATAGGACAGTCCTATAGGACTGTCCTATTAGATCCTATAGGACTGTCCTATAGGACTGTCCTATTAGATCCTATAGGACTGTCCCGTAAGATCCTATAGGACTGTCCTATTAGATCCTATAGGACTGTCCTATAGGACAATCCTATAGGACTGTCCTATAGGCAAAATCCTATAGGACTGTCCTATAGGACAATCCTATAGGAATCCTATAGGATTTTTTGGTAAGGGAGTGGTGTTACTGTAACTGAAATGGGAGCCAAAAAGCGAACGCTCAAATTAGAAACAAAGTTTTGCTACCAGGCGTCTTCTTTTCCAAGCGCGGATAAGCTCGAGATTCCAAAGGATGTGTTTTATGAAACTCTTTTCAGTATTTCAGTCATTTCTAACTCAAAATTTTCAGCGTATGTTTATTACCGGTCACTGGTGTTACGAGTCAGGATCAACATGTAGTGGCTCCTCAGTTAAAATATTAACTGATAATAAAGAAATGTGCGTATGAATTACAAAAGCATTGTTTTTGGACCGTCACGACAATATACGACGGGGCAACAATCAATTCCTTCCAAAATGTCAGTGGTGTTACCTGTCAGTGGTGTTACTATTTGTACGGTAACACCATTGACAATAATGATGATTTTACTCCAAATTTCAGTACAACTTGAATTTACCTTTCTTCCAGATAGCACTAAGTTAAGGAGTCTTGTCATATACGAGTTTTGCCCCTAAATAGCTTTCATTTACGGCTGCATTTTTGCCTCTATGAACAAATTGGTCACTGGTGTTACACGAGGTCAGTGGTGTTACTCGATGTCACTGGTGTTACCAGGTTGTCACTGGTGTTACATTTCAGTTGGACAAATATTTGAAGAAGAAAAAGCAGTTTTATCAGAAGGCTTTTTATATACGCGTTTTACCCCTAAATATTCTTCACTTGCAACTGCATTTTTGCGTCGATGAACAAATTAATCAGTGGTTTGTGTTACACGAGCTCAGTGGTGTTACCGGATTGTCACTGGTGTTACGGATGCAAGAATCGTCTAGAAATTCAGAAACACGTGTTTAAGTTGTCCCATATTTCGAAAAAGAAAAACACTCGATTAGTATAAAGTCAGCATCAAGAATAAATAGGTTTATTATACAGAATCTACATGAATGGTTGATACATACGGTCCAATTGGCTGATTTTGGTGAGCTAGGTAGCATAATTAGGATATCAAAAACAAACTTTTTTTCTTAACTTCAAATTTTTTTCATCATTGGCCACAGTTACACGCAATGTATTGCCTAGCATATGTGTATCTTACTATTTCTGTCCTCTTGGTGCACAATCTACTGATCATTCCTGTGTAACACCACTGACATGATTGAAGATAACTTCACCGTTAAGTGTTACGAAAAAGTTATTATTCGGAATTTCTGCGTTTATTGTACGTGTTATAAAGAGTTTTGTCAATGGAGACTCTGTTGAAATCAAATTCTGTAGTCAGTGGTGATCTTGATTTTGATATATTTCTCCAAGTGAAAATGTGCCTTTCTGTGAGAATGACCCTAATATGTTTTTTGAGTTATTCAATTGGACAAATATTATTGCAAAATTTGCATGATGCTATTATCATCCTATCAGGTTCTCCAGTGTTTTTTCTCCGCTGTTTCACCCTATTCAGTGTCAAGCTATATTTTCTCTTCCTGACAGCGCGTGTTCCTGGAATAAGAAATGGTCTTTTTGCAGGACTCATTCTCTCGAAAATACATGGTAGAAGATTTTTTCTACATGACAGTGGGATACCAGTAACTCACATGGAACTAGAAATATAGAGCAAGTGATACACACTATCTCACATAACTCACTCTCAGAAAGCGATCATTCCACAAAATATGATCCCATACAGCCTGTCATCTCACGTATGATTCTTTAATATATTTACATCACGTTTATGGTCTCATTGGCTGTCCATTCACATAAAAAACATTCACCGGAATGCGACGAAGCAGTGTTCTCGAAAGTGACTGTTACTCTTGACATCGGCGTTACAATCGCCTACATTCATAGTGTGACCCTCCCTGAAAACGGGTTACATTCGCCAAATATTTAAACCCATAAATGAGCGTTTAATCACATAGGCTACTATTGAACAACGTTCTGCATATGATTACACCATCGATATATTTCATATGCCTGAAAACTAAAGCTCTCGGTGATCTCAGTTTCTTTAAATCACTAATGTTCTGTCCAATTTGGCACGTTTGGTTCGCTCTGGCAAATGTAGTGCCCGAGTTGTACACGTTCTCTTGGTCATATGCATTATGAAATACATTGTATGAAAGTGTATCCCGAATCTATGTTGGTATGGGCCTTCAACGCAAAATATCCGGCAAGATTATCGCCCGTAATAATCATAATACACGCGATCATTTCTCACCTTGGTCACCGGTAGCTGACATTTTCCTCTCAACATCGTAGTTACATCCATCCCAGAATGCACTTTCCTCTCTCAGAGGGTTGTTTCCCCTCCCACCGTGGATTAGGTTAGGCTAACAATAGGTTAGGGGTGAGGATTCCTTAAAGAGATTATTCAAAGCTTCAGAAATGTTTTGTCATTTATTGAAAGACAATAGGCCATAGATTTGAAGATCAGTGGATAAGAAGTAATAGCAGTTCCAAGGTGTGAGGATTATCTCAGCTGAGCACTGCTGCTGTCAGAGCGAAGCCATTTGACATGTTTGATGAGTTCTCGAAAAATAAAACTGAACTATTAAAGTGAAAACTGAAATGAACATGAATTCCTTCATCGATTAAGAGGTGTGGGTCTGTGAAGAGATCATAATGAAAATATTGCTGAATGTGCAGTATCCCTGTATGACAAAGTACATTAGACATGTTAGAATAGTGCACTGAGTACCCTAATCTGTAAAAATAAAATTTGATGGTGGAAAGACAATATGAAGACAGTTAACACCTTAAAACTAACTGAAGATAAGAATAGAATTTATTGATCAAGATATAAAGTCTTTGCAGATCAGCAATACAGTTAACATAAATGAATGAACACAATCACAGAAGAACACTTTACCAAAGTTCTGTGTATAAGGTGTGCCAAGAAATGGACACTCACATTATCTTAGTTAGGTCTTCACACACAAGCAAAACTTGGTCATATGGATAAACAGGATGATTGGAGGTGTAGTGACACAGGAGGGGTAGAGGGGTATTAATCTGTTAAAATATTCTTGTTTTGTCGTGCTGAAATTTCAATATTGTTGAGAGTCTGTGCCATGAAAATCCTTGAGAAAGATAGTGTTGTCCTTCAAATTAATTTTATTTATTAGTTCTAGCTCTCTCAAAAACAATTTCCTGCTGTAATTCTACCCCCCCCCCCCCCCCTTCCCATATTCACAAACTATATTCACACTTTATACCCTGTCTCATTTTACAATGATTTTATTTCAGGCTGAGCTTCATCATCAATGTGTCAATGCAGTAAGAAAGTTTTCATGGACCTGGAAATGTTCTGGAAATTTGTCTTCCACTTTGGGTGAGACCCTTGAAGAACTTGAGAGTCATAAAAATGTAACTACGTATTTCAATTCTAGACAACATAATAATTCATAATCATTGAAATTTGAGAGAAAATTTAAATTCAACAAACTGGAACTCTGACATCATCAAATTTCTCAAACCAAAATTCCCTGCCACATTTACACAAATAAGTGATTCTTATTTCGTATATTTAACTATTTATCTATTATCATACATTGTTTGTTTCTGTGTTTCATAGGATCAATGTGCTGCAGTTCATGGACAGAGTTTACTTCATATAGGTACTGCAGCCTGCCTGATCTCGTTCTGTATCGATGATAAAGTACTGGTACTGTCAATATTATGTCCATGGTACCGAATGAATATCTGGATGTTTAACATGAAGACAGACACGTAGAAGACGAGATCTGTTTTTGAGTATATGTAGGTGAACAATTATAACAAACTGAAGTTGGATATGTTCAATTCCATGTAATTATCTAAGCTTACATATGAGGTAGAAGATTTAAATTGCCTGATGCCTTTTGAAAATTTACTTCTAAAGAAGCCAAAATTTCAAAAAGGACAAGAAAATTCCATGAAAATGTGGATGGAGTTTCATCAATTTTCTTCGAATAGTTGGATCTTGCCAATATGTTCACTTAATTAACTACGTCATGTACGCTGGTATTGTGACTAAAATGCTAGATTATGGCATATGATATGTTTGGTTAACATTAGAAAAATTGTAATATCAGTGGCACAGGCTTGATGTAACTGTTGTTTGTGCAGCTCCTAATTAATACTCCCACAAAGTGACTATATTATTACTGTTGCCTTCTTACATCGTATTGCTTAATTTATAATGTTTATAGAACCATTTGCTAGTTTGTTGAAAATTGATGCCTGAGATCTTCCATGAATGAACTTGTGACTCAAATTCGTGTAATTAATATGAGTGACCAGAGTAGTGTACATTGCGTAAATGGAGCCATATTTCACCCGGATGTAACTATGACGTCACAGGGGTCACTGAGGTCAAGTGTGGGACCAAGATGGCGGCATTGGCGGCCATGTTGTAATACAAGATGGCGGTGTACAAGATGGCGGCATTGGCGGCCATGTTGTAATACAAGATGGCGGTGTACAAGATGGCGGCATTGGCGGCCATGTTGTAATACAAGATGGCAGTGTACAAGATGGCGGCATTGGCGGCCATGTTGTAATACAAGATGGCGGTGTACAAGATGGCAGCATTGGCGGTCATGTTGTAATACAAGATGGCGGTGTACAAGATGGCGGCATTGGCGGCCATGTTGTAATACAAGATGGCGGTGTACAAGATGGCGGCATTGGCGGCCATGTTGTAATACAAGATGGCGGTGTACAAGATGGCGGCATTGGCGGCCATGTTGTAATACAAGATGGCGGCATTGGCGGCCATGTTGTAATACAACATGGCGGCATTGGCGGCCATGTTGTAATACAAGATGGCGGCATTGGCGGCCATGTTGTAATACAAGATGGCGGCATTGGCGGCCATGTTGTAATACAAGATGGCGGCATTGTGAAAAACGTATAAAAGTAGGTGATTTTTAGTGGATTGGGTGTATTCATTGCACTACCTTGCGGAGCTCTCTGACTTACCTGACCTGCCTGCCTGCCTCACCAGCCTGCCTGCCTGCCTGCCCGTCTGACCTGCCTGCCTGTCTGCCTGCCTGACCAGCTTGTATTAGACGAAAGCATGAGACGTGGAGAAGATTTTCCATGGGACCCAGCAGCACCTCCAGTTGAAGTCTTGCCTGAAGACGAGCGTGTGAGGGAGACCCGCACTCTTACACCGGACTGCACCCTATTGTTGTATCCCAAACGCGTGGAGCTCATCGATGACGACAGTAGGTGTTGGTGTACGTCTGAACCAGCGCGTGTCTCTTTATCCCCGGAAGGCTGGACTACCTTGAAACGGGTGTTATTGGCTGACCTCGACGGTGATAGCATTCACCTGTGTGACGACGTCTACATTTTCCGCGGTCCCTAGTTTGCTCGACTCCTCTGTCTCAAGCAAGGTGGTTTTACTCTGGACCCTGATCTATGGACAGCCTTGGAAAAAGTAATCCCCATGGTCGATGAAGTACTATCTCTATAGGAGCCACATAACCCATCAGAATAGTACGTATCACGGACTACACCCGTAGAGCTAGGCGCGCATGTGTGACCTGGTCTATAAAACACGTCACTCGGGATCCTACACCTTCATTTCTACGGTTGCAGAGCCATGGCGAAGATCCAGCCCCATGCGACTCGCATTTTACAGCATGCCACCGCGGTGAATTCATACACGGGTTACCGAGCAGTGGTCCGGTCCATGTTTTTGCAGATGGCGACGACAACGAGGGACGACGCCAGATCCTCAACGAGTTCACAGAAGCGGTCCTCCACAGAGTGCACTCGATGGAGAGGCGTGCCATCACTCACCACTACTGGACTATGACAGCCATCCTTGATGCTCGGGCTATGGACCACGAGCGCTCACGCCGGAACCAGCGCCGGCTGGTTGGCCTCACAATAGTCTGTGCCCTATTGATCCTGGCGCTGTGGTATTGACAGTATAAATACGAGGGTCAGACAGAGAGTGTGTCATTCACCGTTCGACATTTGGAGCAAGCATGTCATCCGACCTACGAGCCATCCTGCCCCTTACACCCCAGGTGGGGTTACACGTCTATGAAGATAAAGTCACCCTGGTGGAAGACCGTGGAGCTATTTGCTGGGCGCCCGCTGAGACCATATCGAATACGGTGACACTACCTCGTGACGGCTGGACCAAATTTAAACGGATGTTGAGCGGTGAGCTCGACGGAAACCTCATCCACATAGACAATGCCATCTACGTATACCGTGCAACCTTCTTCCTACGCCTGGGCCGCTACCAAGACCCTTACGGAAGAACTTGATGCTAAAGGTCACATACCGTACAGACATGTATCCACATGGGATTTCTCGACTCTCTATACTACAATCCCTCATCAGGACCTTATTGACCGTATAAGTTCATTAATAGTATCTGTGTTCAAGAAAACTGATCATAGATATATTAATGTCGGAAGCCATAAAGCATTCTTTAGCTCGACTACATACAAGAAATATCATTCATGGGATGTTTCTTTGTTTATAGAGTTGCTTGAATTTCTCATTAAAAATATCTATGTGAAATTTGGCAGCACAATATATCAGCAGCATATAGGTATTCCAATGGGTACTAATTGTGCACCCCTGTTGGCTGACCTGTATCTGTTCTCTTATGAATATGACTATATGCTGGCGCTTTCAAAAACCGATCCTCTCAAAGCCCGTTCCTTCTCATTCACCAAACGCTATATAGACGATCTTCTCGCTGTGGATAATCGCTATATAAATGACGCAGTGAAGGATATATATCTACCTTCACTGGATTTGAAGGAAACTACAGATAGCCCTACAGGCACATCATATTTAGATCTATATCTCTATAAAAATGAAGCGGGCATTCTCTCTCTGCGACTTTATGACAAAGATGATTACAATTTCGACATCGTAAACTATCCCTTTCTGGATAGTAATATTCCAGTGGGACCTGCATATGGCGTATACATATCTCGCTTAGTAGCATTTGCTAGATCCTGTATTGAAATGTGATGATTTTAATCAACGTCACAAAACATTGTTGCAGAAACTTATAAAACAGGGCTATTCCACCAAGCGCCTCCACTCAAAGTTTCTCAAATTTGGCGATGCATATCGCATGCTGATAGCAAAATACGAACGTAGCGTGCAAGATCTGTGGCGCTACGTTTCGTAACTTGTGTCTAATTCCGCTTAACCCGGGGCTAGGGGCCGTATGAACCCATGTACTTCAAGATCCTCATGGTACTCATATGAACAGTCACAATCAAAAGCGTGACTGAGATACATCATTCTTTAGATGACGACTTTACAACGAATATTATGGATTAAGAATACTGATCAGCGATACGGATTTGATATTTTTCGAACATCATGATGTCTTGCCGGCATCATTGAAAACTGATGACCGCTTCTCTCTTGCAGGAAACAAGCCTATGTTTATGTATACTATGATTGTCTTTTTGAATTTGGTGCTAATACTGTTATATGGAATAGGTCTTTGGATTATGGACGCGGATATTCTCTAATGGACGACGGCTGGATTATGAATGACGGACTAGACGCTTGTAATTCACCCTAGACCCCGATCTGTGGTCAGCCTTGGAGAAAGTGGTGCCTATTGTGGACCAGCTATTTACACCGGACGAGCGATCATCACACCAGTTGGGGTGGGCTCGTGCTATTGAGGACGCGCTGGCTGAACCCCATGAACAATTACATGAACCCGACGACGATGCCATTGATTACCCGGCTACACTCAACCAGCCCAGTGACATGACCACCTGATCCTTTCATCTCAGGGGTTTCTCCCTATAAATACGAGAGACAGTCAAATCTCGTACCATTCACGTACTGACCATGACGGAGCATATAGTACTGGCGTATTTCAGCTTGATCCCCGAGGTTTTCCTGCACGTGTATGCGGATAAGGTCGATATCATGGAGGAGGTGGGAGACATCTGTGATGCGGACCCTACACAACCGTGCCCGGCCCACATTCGTCTGTCCCGGGAGGGCTGGACCAAATTCAAACGGGTGATGTCTGGTGAACTGGACGGCGACCTCATCCACTTGTGTCACGATGTGTACATCCGACGCGGCCCTTTCTTTGCTCAATTGGCTCGGCTAGATGGCGGTACAGTGCATTTTACCCTTCACCCTGATCTATGATCTGCATTGGAAGATACCGTGGTGGATGTGGATGAAGTGTTTATCAAGCGGTCATCAGACGAGTTGGACTGGTCATTTACCATGGCC
>JAVTVY010034721.1:0-14867 GCA_036873755.1 Hanleya hanleyi | reverse complement strand
TTACTACTGAAAGTTTAAGCACATTTGTGGTTTAAAAAATGAAAGTGATTTACTCCCTTAGTGTTGAAGATAAACACTCACCAGTATAACCCAGACTGTCATTTCAAATGTCTGAGACGTGATGTCCTGCAGAAAAGGAACAAATCCAAATGAAACCCAAATCAATCTGTCGACCAAGTTCATCTGCGAATATCTGGCCTTCTTTCCCTTGATGACACATTTAATTCTTTCTGGCATTGCTTAATTGGTCAATATCATATATTGGATCACTTTCCATAACAAGGTTCTGTAAACTCTGGTATAGTTTGTGTCATCCTGTAGAACTATGGCGTGGTTTACCTAATACGAGCGATTCACACATGCAAGAACAAATTAAATTGATAAGGCTTCGTACGATTATCGCGTCTGGTAAATATGGGGCTTGGGGAAAAACGTAATCCAACATGCCAAATTCAAAAATATTCATTTGAGTCGATTTTTTCCGTAAAGACAATTTAAATTTAGCTCGCAGGTGGCACCACCGTTGGGCGAATGTGGATGAAACAAAATCTATTATCAGACTTGCAAAGATTCTGCTGAGTCATTGTAATTTTATTATTTCATTTTAGGGATTAGTTTATGAGTAGTTTAATATTTACTGTCACTCTAAATCTACCAAAAATGTACTGATAATTTCAAACTAGCAAATAATCCAGCAAAACAGTTACTAAATTATTGTGAAATTCATTTCCAGATAAAGAGGAACAACTTACAAGTCCACTCATCCATTTGACTACAACAAAGTTTCTTTGATAGGCATTTAGAAGTCGGCGTATATAACACAAGGCTATTCTATGGATAACAACTTCTTTATTGCTCTGGAGCTGACGTTGGGAAAAGTTGGAAGTATCTCCAACAAAACATCAGCTTCACAGCAATAAAGAAGTTGTTATCCATAGAATAGCCTTGTGTTACAACACAGTTGACTTTAAGGTTGGATTCCTTAGCTACTCTTGTATGAAAATGCACATGACGTCATGTCAGTGGACGAAAGATGAGCTTATTATTATTTAATATTATATTAAACTGCTATAGATGTTATGACAATGAACCAATCTTCACTCAGTACTGTATACAAACGCATAAGTCATAGCTTTCAAAGAAGTTTAATGAAAATTGGCATTTTTGATCCTGACATTGGCGAATAAGTCAAAGCAGGGTTATCAGCTGATCTGCCAAAGTAACCTTTTCGTTTAAATTAGGAAACTTAATACATGTAATAAGGTCATTAAAAGCTCTTAAAGAAGCTTTCACAAAAGTACGGTGAAGATCATCGATAGATCAATGTTAACGAACGAAGGGAGGGAGAATATGCCAACGACACGACCCACAACCCTGATGGGTGGAGGAGAAAAAACTTCGGATTGGAGTTACACGAGAGTTAAAGGTTTATTACAAGTTTCACATACGACATTCGATACGTAACCATCCACCAAAGTTGACATCGAACACGTTTGTATGAAGTTGTTACTTCCACAAATCATATTGGTATAACGTAAAAATAAATACAAAATCTATGATATCATGCAACAGTGTATATGACTGATCAGAAGTAACAGACACGATTGCGTCGGATTGGGAGAAAAATATCTGCTTTGAACTATCTGGGAGGAGAGATGGGGCTTGTGAATTGTTCCCTTCAAATCTTCAACTAAGAGGCATTGAGAGTTGAAACTTCATGACTGGGAAAATGTTTAGCATGAAACATGGAACAAGTAAAATCGCGTGAAATTAACAGAAACTCAATCAGACTTGTTAAAATGATAGACGTTGGGTCTCCCGTTTCACCGCCTGTGTCCGAGTGTAGCCTGACAATCCCTCCTCTGCTCGTAGGTATTTTTTATTGGATTCTTTGGGATGGCACCCTATCGGTCCTTATTCCTACAGTTTCGAGTGCCTAAAACACCACGAATATCGATTAGTACCAGATTTCAACAGACGAAAGACGACAATCGGTTACAACGCCATCTAACGTCGTCCATTGTCCTGATTGTAAACAATACTCACCAAATCCCCGAGATTCAGCAGTTCAAACTTGAAGTGGACGTTCACGGCAGCGCTCTGGTTCAGAACTGGACGTATAGAATCACTGTAATTAGCGAATATCATTTCCCGGACCTGCTTCTCGCTGTTATACGAATACCCTGAAACTGCAGCCAATGAAAAAGACGATGCACATAACCGTAGTATATCATATCTTTGCAGACCCATGGCCCAGTATTTGAGCAAATACGGTACAAAAACCCATTGTGTTTGAACATCTGGAAATTCGAATCTGAAAATAGAATCATGATTAGAGTCGACAGTCTGAGTACTACTTGTAGATCAGACTAACATATCATAATAACATGTCATACTGGCCTTTGTTCTTCGTCATGGTTTGCAATAACTCTAAGCATAAGACACGAGACGAGATCCCGATAAATACAAATTAAAATAACCTGGAACGATTATATATTCAGTCAAGTATATTCCGTGAGCTACAAAGGGTCACCTTGCACCCCCCCCCCCACCACTACAGAGCGAAACTATGTTTTTTGTATACCTTATGACATGACAAATAAGAAACAACTTGTTAACAGTCGATAAACTGGGACTCACTACCCCTTTAATCAGTTTGAAATTACCATCCATGTTAAAAACTACATTTTTTTGGGACAATAGGGGTAGGGTTACAAGAATAGTCTTATTTTCAATAATTATTATCCAATCTTTATAATGTTGGTCACATATTATTCAGCATTGATTGCTACATCAAATATTTACAAGGTAACATTATTATTTGTTGGGTGTGACGTCACACAGGGACCATACATACAACAATAGGAGTAGTGGCGAAAGCAGGCGTTTTGGAGGTGCATGAGGGTGTGTTTGAGCGATTGAGGGACCATTCTTGCTCCGAATGCGTATAGACCACGACTTGAGGGATTTTCACATCACCTTTGACGTCATGTTGACGTCATCAGTAGGAGTAGTAGTCAAAGTGGGCATTTTTGGGGTGTGAAGGAAGGTTTTTGGGGTAGAGATGGACCATCTGTGTTCCAAATGGACCGTGTTGGGTGTCATCTTGTAGCTCTCTGTATGTAGACGACGAATGGTATGGTTTTTGTTGGAAGTCGCATCATGATACTCATGCGCAGTTGGCCAGTAGTAAGAAAAGATGTCATTTCGAGCATGGGCAATGACATGTTTGGGCAATCAAGAGATCCATGTTTGGTCCAAATGGACAGGTTGGGGTATCCTAGTGAAGCTTTCGTGAGGTAGAGTCAGACAGGCATGTTTTTTATTGAAAGTCACGCCAATATGCGCATGCACAGTTGGAGTGTAGTAAGTAAAGTGGTCATTCTTGGCGTGCGCAGGTGTATATTCGAGAGATTGAAGATCTATATCTCATCCGAAGATGGGGTGTAGGGTGTCATTTTGAAGGTCTCGTGGTTAGACCACGAGCTGAGCGATTTCTGTGTCATCTGTGACCTCATTGGTGACGTCATCAGTACGAGTGGTAGTGAAAGCGGCCATTTTAGGGGTGCGTAGGGGTGTGTTTGAAATACTGAGGGACCATTCTTGGACCGGACGGGACGTGTGGGGTATCATATTGAAGCTTTCGTGGAACAGCGTTTGACTGGTTTGGCGTATCGTGGAAGTAAGGGAAATGTCGTGCATGCGCAGACAGGAAGTTGTGGAAAAGGGGCACTTGCATGGAATTTTAGCCTGAAGGTGGACCATCCAACACGGTACGGTGTATATTCGAGAGATTGAGGTTCTGTATCTCATCCGAAGATGGAGTGTAGGGTGTCATTTTGAAGGCCTCGTGGTGTAGACTACGAGCTGAGCGATTTCTATGTCATCTGGAATTTTAGCCTGAAGGTGGACCATCCGTGGTCCGAATGGGTCGTGGGGGGTTTTGTAGTGAAGGGCCCATTTGAGAAACTACAGAGCTCTGAGCTGTAGGATGGATCGGTTGAGAGCTCGGAGCTCTTGAAGTCATGAGATGGATCGGTTGAGAGCTTGGGGCTCTTGAAGCTCGGAAGTGACGTCATCACACGCATGCACACGCACCTGCGGGGTACCTGTACCCTTGTGTACCTGATGCATCCCGAGATATAGGGTACAGGGTGCGCCACAGGTGCGTGCGATGACGGCGCTTCGGAACTCCGTTCTCCAAGAGCTCCACGCTCTGACTCCAAGTGCTCCGGTTTCAAGAGCTCCGACCTCCACAAACTCCGAGCTCTCAACCAATCCATCCCACAGCTCCGAGATCAGCAGTTTCTCAAATGGCGACTTCTGATTGAATAAGAGCTCTAAACTTGAGCGATGATACTAGGCTACACACCAGTCCAGTCCGACGCTACCCCACGAGCCCTTCACTACGAAACCCCACACAACCCATTCGCACAACGGATGTTCCACCTCGAGGCTCAAATTCCATTCCATTGCCCCTTTTCCTCTATTTCCTGTCCGCGCATGCTAGCCATATCTGATACTTCCATGACACACCAGACCAGTCGGACACAGTCCCAGGAAAGCTTTGATATGATACCCCACACATTCCATTCGGACCAAGAATGGCCCCTCAGACTCTCAAACACACCCCTATGCACCCCTAAAATGACCGCTTTCGTTACTACTCGTACTGATAACGTCACCAATGACGTCACAGATGACATGGAAATCCCTCAGCTGGTGGTACACTCCAAGAGAGCTTCAAATTGACACCGTACACCCCATCTTTGGATGAGATATAGAACCTCAATCTCTCGAATATACACATGCGCACGCCAAGAATGACCACTTTACTTACTACACCCAAACTGCGCATGCGCAGATTGGCGTGACTTTCAATAAAAAAACATGCCTGTCTGACTCTACCCTACGAAAGCTTCACTAGGATACCCCGACCTGTCCTTTTGGACCAAACATGGGTCTCTTTGATTGCTCAAACATGTCATTGCCCATGATCGAAATGACATCTTTTGTTAACTACATCGTCGTCTACATATAGAGAGCTACAAGATGACACCCAACACGGTCCATTTGGACCACAGATGGTCCATCTCTACCCCAAAAACCTCCCTTCACACCCCAAAAATGCCCACTTTGGCTACTACTCCTACTGATGACGTCACCATGACGTCAAAGGTGATATGGGCATCCCTCAAGTCGTGGTCTACACACCGAGGGCTTCACTTTGCACCTCACACGACGCATTCGGAGCAAGAATGGTCCCTCAATCGCTGAAACACATCCTCACGCACCCCAAAAGCGCTCGCTTTCGCTACTACTCCTATTGTTGTAAGTATGGTCCCTGTGTGACGTCATACCCAAGAAGTAGTAATAGTATCTTGTAAATATTTGATGCAGCAATCGTTGCTGAATAATATGTGACCAACATTATAAAGATTGGATAATAATTATGGAAGATAAGACTATTCTTGTAACCCTACCTCTATTGTCACGAAAAATTGTAGTTTTTAACATGGGGAGTAATTTCAAAATGATTAAGGGGGTAGTGAGTCCCAGTTTATCGACTGTTAACGAGTTGTATCTTATTTGACATGTCATTAGATACATAAAAACATAGTTTCGCTCTGTAATTGGAAGGCGCAAGGCGACCCCTTGTAGCTCACGGACTATATTGTATGTTCAGTCAAGTACATATCATTAGCATTTGAGTAAAACCAGCAGCCGAGAATTCTGCGTCGTGACTTGCTCTTAGTGGGCATTCTGTGGTGATTTGACACTTACATATTGCAGTATATGTCTTTCTCTCGATGAAACGTTTTAAAATAGTAAAGGGAGGTAACAATAACCACGTATTTATGGACGCTTCCCCAAAACCAGGGCAAAATTTCTCATCGATAGGACAATTGTGTGGAAAACAATAAAAAAATCCTCTCTTGCTAAATAGGTTTTTCTCAATTATAGTCCAGAAAAATATTATAATTTGAAATATCCAGACATCTGCTACAAAAAATATCGTTAATAGGTCTGATACACGCCTGTCTAATCTCCGCCGATACATATCGTCACATACACGCCTCTCGATCTGTTTCAAACGTGACGATTGTATTCTTTATCACACGGGTGGTGAAATTCAATTGCCAGCCAGCTCATTTAGCCTCGTTTTTGATTAAATATCGCCAGAATGACGCGCCTCAAATAGTACAAAATTCATTGGACCGACTTAATCCCGGTTGCGAATTAACCGTTTTTTGTTGTTGTCTTTTTGGCCCCAATATCATGTGTCCAGCTATTAACAAATCGGCGTTAGTATGAGGAAACCGACATGACTGGATAACACAGTAAAGCGTTCATAGCGGCCAAGGGGTGCATATCTGTCGGCATGATTCAGCGTGGGAACTAGTAGGGCGATGGACATAGGGGAGACGCTAGTTGAATGAGTGTAAGTCTGATATTGAGAACCGTGGCTCTTTACTGGGTTGACTGGCTAGCGTGAGCACCTCAGGCCTGATATATTTTACATGCTTTGCTGCATACCAGGTCCCTAGGCAAAATACTAGTGCTAATTAATCAGTGGTCTATTGCTTAACTGGGGCAGTTTCCACAAATGCAAATAGAACTAAAAATAAAATGGTCACACAATGGGCAACTGAGTTGAGCTGTATAAATCTAAGATCTCAATGAGGGAGAATACCAAATTTTATAAAGCGTCTTGAACCACCCCCAAGAATTTGTCAGTATTTCGGTGTCTGGTATAAAATGGAGCAATATAACATTTCTTAACGTCTTTCAAAATGGTCATTGAGGTGAGCAATGAAGCTCATATTCCATAATATTTGCTGATCTATCTGTTGCGATAGGGGTTGTCTTTGACTATGAATGAGGCCTTTAGATGAATTTTCACATAATAACTGCTAACTATGATAATAGGGATCACTAAACCTAGCTGCATTGTTCTTTTTCACAACGCACATATTCGTCCACGACATATCGTTCATATATGTGGTTTCAAAGAGTGATCTGATATATGTAATCCATGTATTATTGTAAAATCCGCTGCAAAAATCCCTAAACGCAAATGATAGTTTCTTCTTTCTGGCTTTCAATAGTTCTATAATAGAGTAATCTTCCAGACACTGCCATTGGTGGAATATTCTCATCTAAATTCAGACTGGTTTTCTTCCAATACTGAACTTGATTCTACACAGTCATTTATTCTGGCATTTAAGATAGACGCACATGTAAATAGCTTCCTCGACATGACAGCAAATTTCTTGGTTTTTGTTTATCAGAATGGTATGCCGTCTTTAATAATAAAGGTAGACCGCTGGTGATTTGGGACTTTGGTAACCATTTTGCTAATTTTACCTATTTTTCATGAAGGTTATCTACATTTCCTAGGTTAAGAGATTGGGATTTTATTTAAAAGTGTCCTCGCCGAAAATTATGCGAAACATCCAATTATCTAAAGTTTTATAAAGTTTGATAAACATTGTGAATATCTTAAAAAAGCTAGAATATAAGACAAAGTTTAAAATACAAGCGTCTATTTAAATGCACATACTAATTATAAAACACAAATTCAGGAATATGCCTCAAAGTCAGATGTCAGATGTTTTCTGGGTTATCATATGGAGCACATGGAACTTGGTCTAGAGCAATAACAAAAATGCAAAGGTTTTAATCAATTTTTGTTGTTTTATTCCTCATATTCCTCCCAGTGCAAAACACACACATTCGAAAAGTTAAATAATATTATTTACACCAAAGTTTTACCTTAAAAACAATTAAATCGTCATTCAGGATAGTGTTGCCTTAATTATTAAAATTTACTGAAATACATATGGAATATATCATCAACATTTTCTACAGATTCTTAGAGAAATCATACTATCTATCAAAAAGTATATTGTTTGTGTTATCTTTAGTCGCTAAATTATTTACTTTCGGGTATCTTTTTTTTGCTCAAATGTCTTAATTTGTCCTAAAAGTTTTTTTTTATGAATTCTCGATAGTGTTTAATCTAGTCTTCTTTCAAATGCGACTTTGATCTACCATGTTAAATTTGCATTAATTATATTTTCTATTGTTATATATGTTAGGGCAATGTTAAATTTTTTATGCGCTGTTCTACATTCATTTCTAAATCAGGATTTTACTTCTCTGTATTTTATATCTCTTGCTAAAGGGAGCCGTAATTTCAAAACTAGCTTAAAATATATTTACTAATTATTCGTTGTAATTTGTAAATACATTTATTATTTCTGTGCTCCTCATCACTGTCAGAATTGTCTGTAAGGCTAGGCGACTGGTGTCGAGGATCACGTGGATTCGATTGCTATCAAAAGCAATGGTTGATTTCTTACATTTTGTGTGCAGCCTATATGCCTGGATTCTGCCAGTGGCCCCTGAACCCGATTAAACGCAATATTTAGAGGGTTGTAAAACACGATGCCGGCTTACTGACAAGAAGGCATTTGATTGGACAGACAAATATACTGACTGCATATTTCTGAAAGCATCACAAGATCCAAAAGTGATCCCTACGATGATTTGTATCCCAGCCACGCTTTTAGTGTAGATGTTCATGTAGACAGACTGAATGCCATGAAAACACGGTCCCTGGCACAAGCTTGAGAGGTATAAAAACATTTCAGGTCGATGGTGTAATATACCTATCAAGTCATCCGTTGGAAAATGATGAACCATGTGACCGCCAGACAGAAAAAACCGGCTCAGACGAGGGAGTATTTATTGAATGCCAATTCGTATTCAGAACAAATACCTATGAGGCCGACAAAGCGCTTCATTCTCCACCATGTTTACAAGTCATAAAACCTAACTACAATGATTTGTACATAGGGCAAGCCTCGGGGACGAAACATCCGCCAGCAGAATTCACCACATAAAGGCAACAATTAGCGCAACATTAAAATGGTGGTTGAAAACGATGCCGGTGTTCTGGCAAGAAGTCATATGACCCCGCAGACAAATATACTGACTGTATAGGCCCCCTATTTCTAAACATCACAAGAACCGAAAGTGATCCCGGTGATGATTTGTATCCCAGCCACACTTTTTTGGACATTTTGAATGACATGGCCGAGCCTATGCACTTTGACTGTACATGCATATGTAACATCGTAGCACTTGGGGACCGGGCATCTGGATAAACATCGTCGAGTCCTACAGGTAAGCGTTCTATAAAACCGGTTACAGAATCTCTCACTTTTGTGGGCTGCAATGTGGCCATGATGGTTAGAGCGTTTGTCCTGTATGGCCAGGCAGCTGGTGCCATAAACGATGGGGATTCATTTCCCATCAGGGTAAATCGTTCGTATTAAGCAGGGCGGTCTGGCTGATAGAAAGAATTTGACCAGTGTCTTTTCTGTTAGAATATCATGGATCGGTTAGACTCGTTACTTCAATGGTACATCTAGAAAATTCCGGAAATCACTTACCTTGATATATCGACCATGCCCACAACAGGGATCGTACATATCGCACTAAGAAACACATGTTTTATGTTGATCTGTTTAGTGACTTCGGACACAATCGGTTCCACTTGTGATGTGCTGTTGGGGTTTCTCTGGGATTATTTAGACAGCTGGTGCTAACTGTAATAAAAATAGAGAAATATTAACGAGATTAATGAAGTACATAAGGAAACAAAGGAAACGATTTCACGATTAAGCACAATTCAAATTTCTGCTCAATAATGTGTCGTGTGACCCTGGAGTTCGTGAAACAACAATCACCTCTTAGTTGGTGCAAATCCCTTAAACAATCTGCTGTGTCGTTACTCTATTTTCCCATTGCCAGAATGTGTAATCTTAAAAACTCTCAATGTAACAATTTCTGAATGCCTTGAGCTGAAACACGCTTGCGCATTATCGATCATTATTACCAGTTACCGGGACGTTCTCTGTAGGATATCCCTAATTTCGGCGTGTCATAAAACCTCATATCAGACCGATAAAACAACATCGGTGGGTGGCGGGCCGATAATGAGCTGCAGCCAAATATCGGCCCGCTACCTGACCTTTGACACAGTGACGTAAGATCGGTGACTCGCGCTTACCATGGTGATGTAATGCTTTAGCAGACGACAACAAGAAGAGATCACTCTCTGATCTGTACGCGCGGAGTGAGAATGGACGAGCTCTCGCATTCACAATCAAGTGAACTTGATGAAACTGGTAATAATAGTAATAACATGATCTTTTTCGGGACATTATACTTTTTTATTGGCCCTCCATCAGTAATTCGGGCCCTTGGGCCGTAATGACTATGTTGGGCTGCTAATTACTGATGTCGGGCCAATAAAAAAGTATAACGCCCTCAAAAATCATGTTATTGTTATATTATCGACTTTGACCGACACAGGAAGCGTGTATCTGCAGGCGAAAGAGACGAAAATACATCCAGCATAGAGAAAAGACGGGAACTGTTGAGACTTCAGAAGATATTTTAAGAGAACTTAAAAATCTTTTTATAATAAGCTGTTCTCCGCACGAGATGATTCAAATAATACTGATGATAATCTCTTTCTGAACCACTCTGTCAAACTATGAGATGAAGAGCAACATTCATGTGAAGGGAGACTCACTTTGAACGAACTAACTAACGCAACAAAAAACATGAAAATTGGAAAATCTCTCGGATCGGATGGCTTCCTGATAGAATTTTATAGATGTTTTGGGACGAACTCGGGGTATTTCTTTTACGCTCAGCAAATCAATCACTTGAAACGGGAATATTTTCGCCGTTTCAGCAGCAAAGCTACATATCATGCCTACCAAAGGAAGGTAAAAATAGAAAATTTATAAAAACTGGCGCCCAATATCACTCTTAAATATAGATTACAAAATTACATCAACTTGTATTGCTAAAAGAATATGGGAAGTTTTACTATCAATAATTGACGAAACGCAAAAGGGGTTCATGAAGTGAAGGTACATCGGGGAAATAACTAGACTGTTATTTGATCTTATAACTCATACTGAGGAAAGCAGTATTCCAGGTCTAATCTTCTTGATCGATTTTGAAAAGGCCTTTGACTCTGTGTCTTGGAACTATATAGAAAGATGCCTTTTATCTTTCAATTTCGGGAATAATATAATACGGTGGACCAAGACATTTCAAAATGGTAGCAAAAGCTGTGTTGTTAATAATGGGTATATCTTTGAATTTTTCAATTTACACAGGGGTTGTCGACAGAGGGACCCGATATCGCCATATATTTTTATCACTGTTGCAGAGACACTTGCTATCGCCGTTAAACAGGACAGAAATATCAAAGGAATAACAATAGAAAACATAGAAATAAAAATTCAGCAATATGCTGATGATACTACTATGATTCTCGACGGCTCAAGGGAATCTCTTGAAGCAGCCATGGGTCTCTTGAATAAGTTTTCTTCTTCATCTGGATTATATCTTCATGTAGATAAGTCAATCGCAGTGTGGATAGGCCAAGAAAAAAGTAGTACTGTCAAACTATGTCCTCATCACAAGATAAACTGGCATCCAAGAGGATTTAAGCTACTTGATATCTGGTTTCACCCCAACATGAATGATACTGTTGAAAGAAATTATAACGATAAGATGACCTATATTAAGAAAATTTTAGGAAGCTGGTTCAGAAGAAATCTGACCCCTATAGGCAAAATTACAGTTATTAAAACACATGTTCTTCCGCTTTTTGTACACCTATTTTCAGTCCTACGAAACCCTGATACAACTTTTATATCAGATTTAGAAAAAAGCCTTTTCCAGTTTATATGGAACGGTAAGCAAGACAAAATAAAACGTAAAACAATCATTATGTCCAAAACAGAAGGTGGATTGGCTATGATAAAATTTCAAGCCTTTGCATCATATCTGAAAAAAGTGAAGTGGGTAAAGAGAGTAGTGGAGGACGACGGCATTTTTGGGGCATTGGTAAAAAACATATTGCGCCCTGCTGGTCATGATGTTTGACGTCTAGATTCTGCAAGCATATATGCAGTACAAAAAGAAATTAAAAAAACCCGTTCTGGTCTGACCCGCTCAGATCGTGGGCAGAATGTGTGAAATATTGCGAAGCAACTGACAAAAACTACAACAATCTTCTGTTTGACCTTGTTCCTATATCAGAGTGGAGTGATATACGCCGCTGGGTGAATGTGGGTGCGTCCTATATCACTAATCTTCTGAATGAGGATGTTACACGTTTTTTTAAATTCAATGAACTTCAGACTAAATTTGGAATCAAACCTATTTATTTCATCCTTCATTATGCTATAATTCACATTATATCGAATGATAAACGTACAAATATAAAAAAAAACGGTACTTTTATTAAAAATATTACGAATCAACGAGAAGAATACAGACGATTAATGAATGAAACATGCTTAAAATTTATTTACAGTATTCTTATTAAAAAGATTGAAATCAAACCGCAACGAAATCAGTATAAATGGAAAGATGAACTAAATTCAAAAGAACTGCCTTGGACTTCAATATACAGCGGCATTTATAGTACCTCAAAGGACACCACTCAACAATATTTTCAATATCAAATCATTCACAGAATACTTGTAACCAATTCTCTTTTAAAAATATGGGGTAAAATCGATACCGATATGTGTACCTTCTGCAGCCAAAAGAAAAAAAGTATCCTGCATTGGTTTATGAATGTATTTATTCGAAAGCAGTTTGGGGCAATCTTTATACATGGTCTCATGAAGTAGAAATTCAAACGAAGGAGTCGTCGAGATCCCAAGTAATCCTGGGTAATACAGGTTCTGTTCTTAACGATCACCTGCTGTTACTCGGTAAACAATATATATATACAGATGTAGATACAAAAGGATTTAAATGACACTGTGATCCGAACCAGAGATATTGAGAGGTATATACAAAAAAGAAGAATCTCAATATCTTCAATCAGAAGTGGCGTAACCACCAATCAGTAGTTCGTATCTTATGAATAATTGACTTAATACATCTGGTTATTTTATTTTTGACCGCTTAGGTGGAGATAGCGTACGGGAAAAAGTTGTTTCTTCCCAAATTGGTTTATTTGTGATTGTGGATGCAGGGGCACGTGTGTATATTTGTAGGTGTGTATGTGTGTTGAACTGTTTGTGTCAGCATGAAAAAATGTTTCAGTTAAACTTGTCTATGTATATATTTCTTTGTCTGGCTCTGGAACAGAGATCCCGTACGAAAATGTGCATTGCAAAATCCTAAACTCTCGACCATGTGGGCATGTAAGGATATGTAAAATCGTGGTCATAGTAAATAAATGGCCTGTGGCCTGTTCCAGGGCTAAAACAAGAGAACCTGTGTGCCCAATGTGATGCGCCCGAAGGACAGATTTGTACAGCAAAATGGCAATATAGGGGACCAGAGCTCATCTACGTTAAGCACTCCAATTGCACTAATATATGCATGGTATTGGTTTATCGTTTTAGTTTTCTATACATTTTTGAGTTGTATGATATATATAGAAGTAAATTGAGTAATATTTCAGAAAAAAAGAGAGAAAAGTTAGCTGCTCAACCATTTGAAAACAATACACATTGCAACGCCCTGTTTTAGCTGTGACATCTTTGAGACACTTCGCTCCATTCAGTAAGAGACGATGCTGATTGGTCGAGAGCCATGCGCACAAAAGCTGCGCTCCACGCGTTTAACCTTAATGCAATCTGCGGGATGATCTGACAGTAGGAGATTTACAATCTGATGCCATAAGAATAAGTTACCGCTGAACTGTTGTAAAATTCTGTACCCCAATTTTATTTTCTTCGTATATCAATGATTTAAAATATTATTACAATCCAGATGGATGTAGTGACGTTCATACGTCATCTTGAACTGTAAATGGCATTATGCGCACTAATGTATGCCGTATTATTTGTCAGCACTGGGAAAGGTCTTGATTGTTGTTGGATATTCATCGTGGTCAGCTGTGGACATTTTAAGTGGACATATCTGAGCCAAACAGAAAGTCTTGGTTGTCATAATTACCACGAACGGAAGATAACTTTCAGCAGTTAATAATAATATTAATCGAGCAAATAATGCATTACATGGCATTCTGGGTAAGTAAAAAACATTATATTTGCCTTGAAGTGTGTACTTCAGTATCTTGATCAGATTATTCTGATTGATGGGTGCGAGGCATAGGGATATGAAAATTTGAATATAATCGATTGAGCCCAAATAAAATTTCTGAAACTGAGATCGTCAACACTAAATTTCATGGTTCGCAGAGGACTATTTAGACTCTCACTGAGCAAATGCCGTCTTGTGAAATTCTGCATTAATATTAACAGATATCGCACAATTTGTATTTCTACTCGCATGATGTTTAAACCTCTGCACATGATATATACGTTTCTATCATTCGTTTGATATTGTAAGCGACGCCTTATAATACCTCTGATTAATGACTTTCAATGAGAGAATGATACCTCGATCTCTGAACCATTCAGACAGAATTGCATGCCCATGTTCAGTATTCTCTTGAAAATTATCAAAATATCACTACACAGACATGAGTGTGAAATATAAACAGCTACAACATTAAAACAGTATTATATCAAAATAAAGTCTCGCCAGCAGCTGTATATCGTATAACTCTATATAAGTCCAGTAGAGTCAGCGTCTGGGTATTCTAAGAATGCCAATTTTCTGGACTTATCCCGGGTCAGTTGCTTTCAACCCACATTAATTGGCTGAATCGGTATTTCCGGTCAAGGGCAACTGTAGAAGATTACTCAAATACGTTATTTGACAATCATTCCAACATGCGTGTAACTTTATCCTTTGTTATGTCACAGGCCCTCAAAACAAGAGTTTCGGTGGGGTGGGGG
>JAVTVY010034720.1:0-14061 GCA_036873755.1 Hanleya hanleyi | reverse complement strand
GTGTGGAGACGGGCGTTGAGACGGACGTTATGGCGTTGAGATGGGCGTTAAAGCGTAACAACGGGCGTTGATGGGTGTCACTGAATTTCGATGTATTGGTGTCTAGTAAAATTACAGCTTCTGACCTAATTCACCAGGGCGTTGAAGCGTTTAGCTAAGCGTTGACGGGCGTCTATAAAAGCAAGTGTATTGCTAAAACACGCTCAGTCGACGTTCAACCGTCGACATGGCTTATACTTGCTTTGAGTGCGAACGCACGTTCACCAGACATTACGATATGATGCGACACCAGAAGACTTTCCATCCAGACTCCGAGGAGTCCGTTGAGGCAGATGCTGATACAGAGATTGATGAGAGTGCATCGGCTGATACCGAATCCAAGATTGATGACAGTCTATCTACTGATATGGAGAGCTTGACCTCAGATAGTCAGCCTACATCCCAGGAAAGTGAGGCAGAACCCACCTTCTGGGATCGTATTGTGACAGCAGCTATCAATACTCACGCTGAAGCGATCGAGGACGGGGGACAGGATAACTTACAACAGGCGTACACCGAAATGCGACCCCGCATCAGGAAAACAGCCATGGCGATCTATGAACAGTATACCTTACTACCGCTTGAAATGAAAGGCGACCCCACGCACAGGTCCATCATGAAGACCAAGCGTCACTTGGAAGAGGATATGGGTTTACCATCCACCGAGGCCCTGGAAAATGCGATTAGAATGCGCAAACAACTGTTTAAGGACATGCTGCCCGACGAATATCCAGGCCTGCCCGAGGAGGACTAGAACAAAAGGATGGAACTTTCTGAAACGGCGACTTCTGATTGGACAGCCGAGCAGACATCTAACGGACAAGAACGAGTATGACAGATGCAAATGGCGGCCTCTGATTGGACAAGTCTTCTTGAATTTTAAACCTACCCATCTCTAACTATAAATACGGAAACACGCATATTAGATGTACATTCTCACAACCTGCACCAAACCTGATCAAATGGAGAAGCCAGCCAATTCCAAGGCAGACGAGCAATCGTTGAAGTTTGACGAACAGGTGCTGGTTCTCGCTCGACTCCCCAAAAGAGTTACCAAAAGATACCCACCCATAACTATGGAAATGATAGATGATTTCTTCAGTGTGGGTTACAGTTCAACCAGGGGAGAGCCTGGGGATCTCCGCTACCATCGCCAGCGATGCCTGACCTGCCTTGAAGGTGTACCCTTGGCCGGGTGTGATCTTTGCACGAGGAGAGAGGAGCTTTTCCAGTGGGCGAAGTGAGAGCTTGCCACCAAAGGCCGTTTTTTCCTTGTATGGAAAAATATGGCCGCGATTATCTCGAAAGAGAGACTTGCAACAGATGTACAGACAGATGAATGAATGAATAAAAATCATATTAGGTCACACCGAGCAAAGACGAAACTTTCTGAAACGGCGACTTCTGATTGGACAGCCGAGAATACATCTAACGGGCAAGAACGAATATAGCAGGACCAAATGGCGGTCTCTGACTGGACAAGAGACTTCTTGAATTGTAAACATACCCAACGCGGCTCCCCCAGCGTGGGTGTGTTATGATGGAGGGGAAAATAAACTATATGAAAACAAACTCGTTGTTGTTGTTCTCTCATCCTTGTTGCTGTTGTTGTTCTCTCATCTGTCTATATCATGACGTCAAGGCGTTATGCTAGGGCGTTAAGGCGGACGTTGACGGGCGTCACTGCATTTCCAATGAATTAGTGACAATTCCATGAAAATCAGAGCTTTTGGGCTAATTCACCAGGGCGTTGAAGCGTTGAGCTTGGCGTTGGCGGGTGTTGCTCACAATTCGCTGTCTGCGCATGCGCAGAATGTCGAAAATGGTCGAGACACTAGTCCAGGCGGATGTCCCCTCATGTGTGCTTCACAGTGATACCTCACTCGACTTCATCGGCCCAATAGGGACTCCCCTCGATCCCAAAACGTCTATTTCCATACCCTTTTCCCACAATTCCCTGTCTGCGCATGCGCAGAATGTGGAACACGGACGACACACTAGTCCAGGCGGATGCCCCTTCACGAGAGCTTCAACATAAGACCTCATACGACTCCATCGCAACCATAGTAGCCCACCTAGACCCGAAAACGTCTATTTCCATACCCTTTGCCCACAATTCCCTGTCTGCGCATGCGCAGAATGTCAAACACGGACCAGACGCTAGTGCAGGCGGATGCTCCCACATGTGTGCTTCACATGGATACCTCACTCGACCCCATCGGCCCACTAGGGGCTCCCCTAGATCCCAAAACGTCTATTTTCATACTCTTGGTCTACTGCGCATGCGCAGAATGACGTCAGTTCCACATGCCACCCACCCCGTCGGATGCGCCTTCACGAATGCTTCACATGGATACCTCATACGGCTCCATAGGACCCATAGTGGCCCATGTCGACCCCAAAACGTCTATGTCCATACCCTTTTCCCACAATTCCCTGTCTGCGCATGCGCAGAATGGTGACAACGCGCGAGCCACTAGTTCAGTCAGATGCCCCCTCATGTGTGCTTCACATGGATACCTCACTTGACCCCATCGGTCCACTAGGGGCTTACCTAGATCCCAAAACGTCTATCTCCATACCCTTTTCCCACAATTCCCTGTCTGCGCATGCGCAGACTGTTGACCACGACCGAGACACTAGTCCAGGAGGATGCCCCCTGATGTGTGCTTCACATGGATACCTCATACGACTCCATAGGCCCATTAGGGGCTCCCCTAGATCCCAAAACGTCTACCTCTATACCCTTTTCCCCACAATTCCCTGTCTGCGCATGCGCAGAATGCCGATATTCCAACCCCACACCCACCCGTCGGATGCCCCCTCATGTATGATTCCCATTGATACCTCACTCGACTCCATAGGACCACCAGTGGCCCACAAAGACCCGAAAACGTCTATCTCCATACCCTTTTCCCACAATTCCCTGTCTGCGCATGCGCAGAATGCCGATATTCCAACCCCACACCCACCCGTCGGATGCCCCCTCATGTATGCTTCCCATTGATACCTCACTCGACTCCATAGGACCACCAGTGGCCCACAAAGACCCGAAAACGTCTATTTCCATACTCTTGGTCCACCGCGCATGCGCAGAATGCCGATATTTCAACCCCACACCCAGCCCATCAGATGTCCCTTTACGAATGCTTCATATTGATACCTCACTCGACCCCATCGGACCATTAGTGGCTCCACTAGCTCCAAAACGTCTATTTCCATACCCTTTGGCCACCGCGCATGCGCAGAATGGCGCTATTTCAACCCCGCACCCAGCCCATCAGATGCCCCTTCACGAATGCTTCACTTTGATACCTCACTCGACCCAATCGGACCATGCAGCGTATTTGTTTTCTGGGGACTACTTTTTCTCCGCGGAAGCTTTCTCCCGCGACCGCATCACCACCAGACATGACCTCATCACCGCGGAGGAATACAAAGGTCAAAGGTTGCCGGAACTATAGTGGTCAACACTTGGCACACAGCCAAGGCTGATGCAATCCATAACATGTCAGTACATGCCTTGATCTGTCCGAGTTGTCTCCCTTGCATCCAGAGTGTACGGAAGTTGTGACGTCATTTTTACATCCGGGTGAAAGGGGAGGTTTTTCGTGTTTATACTACTACTTACGACAATATCATCACATATGGACGTCTTTTCCCGATATTTCATCTACACTGTCATAGCTATTATGGTAATTCATCATATACGATACGTCAAATTTGAACCCACATTTGTCCCTATCGATTGAATTTTCAACGAAATAAAAGCTGCTGTCATATTGAGTTTGCATGCTTGGTGCTATATTGCCCGCTCTTTCTTACAACTGTGACGTCACAGGTCGCTCTCAACGAGAGAATTTTCTTACTTATTATGTAATAGAATAAAACCATTCTCAAAAATACAGAAATTCCGAGGTGAAAATCCTTTCTGATTGCGATATGCACCCTCTGGGACATCACAGGATAAATTCCTCAGAGTAATGACCAGGGAAATCTCGCCACCATTGGATGTACATCTGAAGAAATCGAGACGTTTTAACATAGCCAAATCAGCACCACCAGCCCTGTCAGTTTCTGAGAGTTCGCAAATTGAAACAACTTCTCCCAGGATAGCAAAGCTTGAAGCAAATCTATAAGTTATAGATATCATACTGTTCAGGAATAGCGAAAAGATTATAGATATGCTGTCAAATTTATAACGGATACTGAAAAAAAGCAGGGATAAACTGTTGCCGAAAGCCGTCTGTTGCGCTACCATAGAAAAAAAGGACAGCAATTCTCAAGTGTGTGTATCAATAACAACATAATTATAGTAATACTTCTTCTAGTTCATCACTTTCCTTCAGATGACTTGATAGGGCTATTACATCATCGCTCTGAAATATTTCACTGCCAAAAATACCCTACTCATTTAAGATAATGCCCTAAAATTTTCTTAAAATAAGATAATTTTACTCAAAATAAGTTAAATTTTTAAGAAAATTTTAAGATTTTTTTTCTTGTTTAACTAAAATATTCTTACCCCACTCCAAAATTTACTTAAACAAGAAAAAAATCTTAAAATTGAAGAACTTTTCTTAAAAAAATCTTGTTTTAAGAAAAATCTTTAAATTTTAAGATTTTTTTTCTTGTTTAAGTAAAAGTTGGAGTGGGGTAAGAATATTTTACTTAAACAAGAAAAAAGATCTTAAAATTTCTCAAAAAATTTGACTTATTTTGAGTAAGATTATCTTACTTCAAGAAAATTTTAGGGCATTATCTTAAATAGGTAGGGTATTTTTGGCAGTGTTATTAGCCCACCATCACCAGATGGTGGGCTGTTCAAATCACTTTTTGTCCGTGGTCCGTCGTCCGTCAGTCAGTCCGTCAGTCCGTCCGTCCGTCCGTAAACAATTCTTGTTATCGCGATTTCTCAGGAACTACTGCATGGATCTTTCTCAAATTTGGTACACAGGTTCCCCTTGGGGTCTAGTTGTGCAAGAAACCTTTTTTGGTCCGATTCGAAAATCCAATATGGCCACCAGGCAGCCATCTTGGATTTCCCCATGAAACCTTGTTATCGCGATTTCTCAAGAACTACTGCATGGATCTTTCTCAAATTTGGTACACAGGTTCCCCTTGGGGTCTAGTTGTGCAAGAAACCTTCTTTGGTCCGATTCCGAAATCCAATATGGCCACCAGGCAGCCATCTTGGATTTCCCCATGAAACCTTGTTATCGCGATTTCTCAGGAACTACTGCATGGATCTTTCTCAAATTTGGTACACAGGTTCCCCTTGGGGTCTAGTTGTGCAAGAAACCTTTTTGGTCCGATTCGAAAATCCAATATGGCCACCAGGCAGCCATCTTGGATTTCCCCATGAAACCTTGTTATCGCGATTTCTCAGGAACTACTGCATGGATCTTTCTCAAATTTGGTACACAGGTTCCCCTTGGGATCTCATTGTGCAAGAAACCTTCTTTGGTCTGATTCCGAAATCCAATATGTCCACCAGGCAGCCATTTTGGATTTCCCCATGAAACCTTGTTATCGCGATTTCTCAGGAACTACTGCATGGATCTTTCTCAAATTTGGTACACAGGTTCCCCTTGGGGTCTAGTTGTGCAAGAAACCTTTTTTGGTCCGATTACGAAATCCAATATGGCCACCAGGCAGCCATCTTCGATTCCCCCATGAAACCTTGTTATCGCGATTTCTCAGGAACTACTTCATGGATCTTTCTGAAATTTGGTACACAGATCCCACATGGGGCCTAGTAGTGCAAGATACCTTTTTGGTACGATTCGAAAATCCAAGTTACGCTCCAAATTAATTTGGTATTCTCGAGATGTGACGTTGCATCGCAAGAGTCGGCGGATCAAACGGTGGAGCATATTCTATATATTGACTATAGAGAATATCCGTACCTTCACCTTCCATATCAAGGAGTTCAAATAATTCGGAATTAAAATGTATTTCTTCAAATTTTAAATCGGCTTTCTTTAGTCCATGCAGTAGCAAGTGAACTGCTCCACCCTTTCGTCTACATGAAGGGATGTCACTCTTGTGACTCAACGTCACAACTCGACAACTGTAGACTACTGCATGTTTCGATCCAAGGGAGATAATCAGGATCCAGGCACTTTTGAAGTTTTAACATTACTGCGCGGACCGGATCCCTTCAGTATTAAGCATTGTACCATCTTACTATTTTCGAGCATGGTATCTTAAAAGAGATATCTCAAAATAGCCCAATAAACAGAACAGAATTAGCATTCGTTCCTAATTATAAAATCTTAAGTATGTTTCATAGCTCATGCCAAAGTGTCAAAGAGATTGGTCCTCGCTTCCAGTATCCAATGATGACACGTGCAAAAATAAAAAAAATAAAAAATACTACAAAACAAAGGCGAAGGATCCTCCGTACATGTACATTCACTTTCAGACTAACTTTGCTCATTTCTCTTGTATTATAACAACCGACATAAGTAAAGTTTCTAGAAATCTTGAAACTCCTGAAACTTAGATTATATCTTGGTGTTTTTCAGTGGCCTTTTTCGATCTTTTTCACTCAGATTCAAAATTCTGTAAACAAAATTACAAATCAATCGTCTGTTCTTAGTAACAATGGACAAAAAGATCCTCTAGTCATTAGCTTACAATTATCGGACAATGGTGGGCGCCAAGATCCTTCATGATCTCTCGTGTCTAATATCGGTCAAGCCGGTGCTTGGGGCCGTGTGATCATGCCATTCATAACGTTCACAGGAACATCTACAGTAAAGCTGTGGCTGGGATACAACTCAACACAGGAATCAGTTTCGCTTATTGTGATGTGTTTAGAAATATTCGGTCAGTGTAGTTGCCTGCAGTATCATATGACTTCTTGTCAGTACGCCGATATGTTTTACCATCATCCTTGTTATGTTGCGTTTAGTTGTTGTTGCCTGACATTCGACTGGTGGACGTTTCTTCCCCGAGGCTTGCGTTCAGTAACTGATAAACGTGGCGGGGAATGAGGCGTTTGATCGGCTGATTAAGATCTTCCATTCTATTAATACTCACTTGTTTTGGGTCATTTTCTTTGTCACATTTAATGGTCACATAATTCGTCATTTTCCATTGTATGATTGATATCCTGATATTCATAGAAATTATCTGGGATATTTTGTGGTCGTCGTCACAATTCTTGTTTTCTCCAACCCAACTGGTGTTATATTATAATTTATGTATGTAACGCTGATGATGACAGACTATGACTGGAATAACATATCCAAGTCTCGTCACCCAGCCACACCAGTAGTTAATTATAAGAGGCGGAAAGGTACGAATCAATACTGGCTTCAAATGTTGAAATCAGGGGAGACGATTGCAACATGACATTCAACTAAATTCCACTAGACTGAGAGTTGTTGGGGCTATCTCCCATATATTGCATCTGAACAAAGGTAGAGAATAATGCATCCTATGTAAGAAAATCAATATTGATCAGATTGCGAAATAATCTCGCCCTGATCGTATTGATCCCTGTTACCCATATATATATATATATATATCCCAGTTTGATACTGATACCCAGACCGCGCGGATATCGGGGAAGTGGGACATGACAGACCCTACAGCTATCATGCGTGAACTCCAGACAGTGACACCCAGGCAAAACAATGTCCTCACCACCACAAATAACATGGCAGATTCATCTCTCAATGAAATAGCCCATAATGGCAGTGAGATTTGTTCTTATTTGGAGATGAATTTGATACATGATGCAAAAAACAACATGATAAATCAAGAAATGTTATCTCTGATGTCGAATGAAATGGTTTCAGGCACTTATACGAAACCGAAAGCAGAAATTAAAAAAACTGTTGAGAACACAACTTTTTTGTTGCAGCCTCTGACTTTGTAAAGCATCATTCGGGTAATTTTGAGCCTATCCGCATAACCCCTTCTTCAAAATCTTCCTTTATATCATTTGCGTACACTTCGCCATCTATAAGATGGCTTGCGAATCGTGTGTCTCCATTATCGCGGAGCGATATCCGGTACTTTACGGGATTCTGTTCGGCCTTCATCCGGCGGTGAACAGACTGGAGAAATCTGATAAATTACAGGTTTTCATACCACTTCGGAAACAGATATTGCCTGGGCTTACAAAAGATATAGGTATGAATAACTTTCGTATCACCCAAGAGGCGTTGTAAATCTGTAATTTTGAACAAGTAGGGCAGCACATGACTCGAAAATGGTGGGTTACGTTCGGGTTACGTCGGTAGACTTTAGCTGATTGGCTGACGAAGTCACGTGGTATTGATTTCAGGAAATTCCCTCTTGCAGTTGCCGAAAGTAGGCTGAGAATGGATACACACGATCCCACGGTCAGTCTTACCGCGTATAGATGACCCAGATGGTTACAGGCTTCGTTTATTGTTGAGCTGACATTCGATAACTTAACAACTTGAAAGATAGTACATATGTGTTAATGTCGCAACTCAACTTCTTTTGAAAGTTTTCTTCGTATAAGTCTGTGTTAAATATAGGCTTTTCACAGGGTGCCCCAGGGATGTCATTGTATCGAGCGAAATAGGGAATCACTCCTATGCGATTGTTGTTTGAAACGTAACAGGGGTATCGATAAAATATATCCCTCACTCTACTTCCATCGTACTGTTATGACATCAACGGAACTACATCGCTGACAAATTTAAAAAAAATGATCCCCATCCATTTTGACTCAAAGTAGATATCGTGGTATTGGTCTTCAAAATTTTCAGTTTGTGAATCAGAGTGAATTGGCAGCCGGGCACATCCATCATATCTGGGAATTTCTAGGATATTGCCGCTAATGATGTTGCTGATTCGATGAACCGATTATACTGATTTCAGCGAATTCACGTGGTTCATATTATCCACGGTTTTTTAGGGTAATGATGCCGCTTCTTGAGTGTATAATCGTTTGGTCGAATATAGCCTCCGGTGATCCCCAAACCACTGCCTGTTAAAATAAAATTGCGGACCAGTAGGACACGTAAATAAAAGCGGAATATTTTACTAGGCCTGGGCTATTTGAGTCCCATTCCAAGATGGTCGTCACAATGACGTCACAGTGGCGCCATTAGAACAAATACTCAGTTGCAAATAATACGTGAATATGTAGTTCGAATCATCGAGGTCACGTGTTGACTAAGTAATCGGTCGCAGACTGTGCCTACATCTGAATGTATTCCAATACTGGTTATAGGATTTCTTCTGACAGCAGTTGAATTTTTATTGTGAGAAATATGTACGTAATCAGTATACCTACTATTAGAAAGCCTCTTTTTTAAGGATTACAAAAATCTGAATATATTGTCTCCACTTAAATGCATTCTTTCTTCATAAAATGAACCTCAATTTTCAAACGTTTATTTTTCAAGAAGTTTTGTATTTTTCATTCATTTGATGGTTTCCGAGTAGAACACGCCTCCAACAAAAGAATAATGCCTCACATTTTAGATTTTTGGCCTAGATGTTTTTTCTGCCAAATAGAATATTATGTTTTCCTCAATTAAACAAAATTGGACAAAATGCGAAGGTCACACTTTGAGTTTCAAAATCTCAGCTACAAGAACATCATTTGAAAAACTGAAGCACCGCTATTTTCTTTATTTGGTTCGAAACAACCTATAGATAAGGGCCATACCTAAACTCTGTTCCTCTGAAAAAGGCCAATACAATCGCCGAGGCTGGTTCTGGGTACACCAACACGCCCTCCCAAACGTACTTACCCAACCCAGTGAGCCTAACGAGGGGTGGTAGACGATTAAAGACGTATCCAAATAAGAAGTTGCAATTAAATTCGACACTGGCTCGCTTTGTGGAGGGAGATATCCTCAGCTAAACTCAGACCCACTTTCGCTTTCACCGTTCTTGTCGTCATGCTTTCCGAGCTACATCGAGTCGCGGGGTAACCAAAATTCTACCAGGCAAGCCAATATTGGATTTGAATCCAACTGAGGACAGCTATTATCCACGTGCTCGAAGGTTGCCATGGCAATATGAATTAAAGTGATAATGGAGAATGGGGTGATTATTCAATTAATTAAGTTTCCGATACGATTTGTTGGCCATGTATCTTTCGACTTTAGTAGGGTCTTGCAACTGACTGTAGGGAAAAATGATGAAACAAAAATCAATTAAAACCCTCCTCAACATCACATTTCCAATGCCATGTTCAGATATATTCCAGAAGAGTAGTACTTGTTATTTCGTATCGGTACAAATGCTTGGGGAGGTTTTCATCAAGAAGGGGAAAAACAACGGGCAATTCAAATCTTTTCGACTTTGGGATTTAATGAGAAAATCGCTTAGATGGAGGCTTCCATGGTGATTTGCAATCATTCGTGTCCATTTTCTCAGTCGTTTCAGGAGCGCATGAAGTTCGGTTTGCGGCAAACTTCTCAAAAGCTATTTTCAGCAGGAGCCAAAATTCAATAATGGACGGTGGGGTAGAATTTCGGTGACCCCCGCGACTCGATGTGACTCGCAAAGGATTATGAGAACCACAGGCCCACAAAACAAGAGTTTTGAGGGATGTGGGAGGTGGTATTAGGGTGAAGTGTCGAAATATGGGGTCTCTATATATAACCCCATGCTTTATATAAATCCACAACAAGGTATGAAACGCACTTTGGGTGAATTGAGAAATAAACGATGTACTGCCAAACAAAATACATCAGCATATTCTACAACTATCACTTTATATGTTCCCGTCGTCAAATTAGTAAATTTGTGCAATTCTTACCTTTGCCGGGCGATTCAAAATCCATCGTAACTGTCCATTCATTTAGGAACAGTAAGATTATGGCGGGCTTCGTTCTCAATTCTGATTGGTCAGTCGCGACACGCCTCCGGCAGCTGATCATTGTCGGAGGCGTGTCGCGACTGACCAATCAGAATTGAGAACGAAACCCGGCATAATCGCACTGTTCCTAGATGGATGGACAGTTAAGTTGGATTTTGAATCGCCCGGCAAAGGTAAAAAATTGCACAAATTTACTAATTTGACGACGGGAATATATCAAGTGATGCTTGTAGAATACGCTGATGTATTTTGTTTGGCGGTAAACTGTTTATTTCTCGATTCACCCAAAGTGGGTTTCACGCCTTGTTGTGGATTTATATAAAACATGGGGTTATATATAGAAACCCCATATTTCGACACTTCACGCTAATACCGCCGCCCACACCCGACATTACGGAGTAACAGTACAGAGGCACAGAGCTATGGCCATAAGCTAAACACAACCACACTTGGTAAATGGTTTTTAAAAAATCTACAGTTTTCTTTGTAAAACTGGAGAAATCAATTCATGGATAAACAGATTAGCGGCTAATAAGTGATAGGCCTACGGACGCCTTCCACAGTAATCGTGCTACACAAGCGTGAATGGCCAGCTTAAATTGATCTTCACTGAATCTGGTTCAAGTTTGTCCCACACAATAGATTGATCTTCACTGAATCTGGCTCATGTTTGTCCTACACAATAAGATTGATCTTCACTGAATCTGGCTCATGTTTGTCCCACACAATAAGATTGATCCTCACTGAATCTGGCTCATGTTTGTCCCACACAATAAGATTGATCCTCACTGAATCTGGCTCATGTTTGTCCCACACAATAAGATTGATCCTCACTGAATCTGGTTCATGTTTGTCCCACACAATAAGATTGATCCTCACTGAATCTGGCTCATGTTTGTCCCACACAATAAGATTGATCCTCACTGAATCTGGTTCATGTTTGTCCCACACAATAAGATTGATCCTCACTGAATCTGGCTCATGTTGTCACACAATAAGATTGATCCTCACTGAAGCTGACTCATGTTTTGTCTCCCACACAATAAGATTGATCCTCACTGAATCCGGCTTATGTTTGTACCACACAATAAGATTGATCACTCACTGAATCTGACATGTTTGTACCACCCAATAAGATTGATCCTCTCACTGAATCTGGCTCATGTTTGTTCCACACAATAAGATTGATCCTCACTGAATCTGGCTCATGTTTGTCCCACACAATAGATTGATCCTCACTGAATCTGGCTCATGTTTGTCCCACACAATAAGATTGATCCTCACTGAATCTGGTTCATGTTTGTCCCACACAATAAGATTGATCCTCACTGAATCTGGCTCATGTTTGTCCCACACAATAAGATTGATCCTCACTGAATCTGGCTCATGTTTTCCCACACAATAAGATTGATCATCACTAAATCTGGCTCATGTTTGTCCCACACCATCAGATTTTGAAGGCTAACATTTCACCTAAGCGAACATTTGTTCATCAAAATAATCTCCCATTTCCTATATGGAGTATGGCTGAAACTTTCCAAGTACCGGTATATATTTGGGTCAAGATCTACAAGCTGAAGAAGACAGACAATCTGATTCGACAACCACGTTGTTCTTTCAAAGTTTCGATTTTGTACCAATGCACCAACCATCCTGACCGAGACTGTATATGTCTATACCATCAGATCTGTCGTATCTGTCTGTTTTTCCGTGTTTTTATAACTCGATAACCACACGACGTAGAGATACACTATATACACAATTCGAAAGGCATTGATCAGGACATAGACCTATTTTGGACCCAAGGATTGGAGGATGGCCATGCCCATATCTAATTGTATAATCGGCATGCACGATAGACCATATAACATCCGTGCATATTCTGGTGATATGCCGTAGTTAGTACGTCAGCGATAAGCATGAAATCATACATTCACCAGATTCCAGTCGTCCAAATAGTTTTCTCCCATAACTCGAAAGCAAGGCGATGTAGAGATACAATGGTAAACTGTTTTGGTCTGGGTCCCAGTGGGTGGAGTTGGACCCAATCAAATTGGGTTTTGCAATGTTATAAGTATATATGATAGACGATATAAAATTAGTGCCAAAATTGATGTGGGCCACAGGCACATGTTTCCTGAGGCGTATGTATAAAAATTAACATCAGATCCAGCATTCGTCTACATTGTGATTTCCAATACGTGGTTGGCCTTGAATTGAATTACCGTATAACCAATAAAAGCTAGCTATTCTAATATGAGACTGATATTTTAGACTCATAAAATATTTGAGACTCGTACAGTAAAATATTTAAGAATATGTTGTATCGTTGGAAAAAATATTGCCTGTAGAATATACAGTACCAAGAAAATATAAACCTCCAAATCATTACCGAGTTAATAATATATATCCACAATGGCTGGCCAAGGTGTGAAGTGTAGCAAAATAGTGCAGTGAAGTTTTTTTATCTGGAATGAGTTTGCAGACTGTGATACCTTAAATACCAAATTATTGCCAAGTGTTTTATTGCCAAGTGTTTACAGTGTTTATTAACTTTTGATGATAATAGTGTCGTTGCAGGCCCCGGGTTTTGAAACAGAAGACAAATGATTTCACTCCGCACCCTGATATACATCACCCATTCTGAGATACAACCGAGAAAACACTGGACCTACAGTCACGATTCTCATTTTGAAAAAGTGTATTGGTGCTGCAAATGAAAACCATTAACCCTACGATTTGGGGTGCGCCGCAGCCTGTGTGCCCCCCATATATTTTCGCTATCGCTAAGGCTACAGAGGGTTGAAACTTACCACACTATATCTTTTGGTCAAGCTCTACGAGTAAATGTGAACAAATCCAAGATGGTCGCCACAATGACGTCACTGTGACGTCATTTTCAAAATAAGCATTTTTTGACGATTTTTCGGTCAAAATTTCCGAATTTTTTATTTTTGTGTTTTCTTCGCAAAAAACTGCATGATGAATTAGTAAATAATAATCTGATATGAAATAAAATAGGGTTTATCCACTTTTCCATACAGAAATTCAAAATTTTGAAGAAATATGACGAAAACATCACTTTTCTGGTACCCACATGACCGCCATTTTGAATTTGCCCATGATCCTCTGCTCGGAGGGTCATGCAAATAGGCTCAAAATGACCCCAATATGATAATCCAAAAAGTCACGGAGTT
>JAVTVY010034719.1:0-14588 GCA_036873755.1 Hanleya hanleyi | reverse complement strand
ATATGACTGAAATATTGTTGAAAGCGATGTTAAATTCTATTCACTCACCGAGATATCTTTAGAACGACTTACCACAGGCACACCAAACTTGCAGTGCACATCCATACGCTTGTGACCCAGAACCCTATTGAATCTGGACCCGATTGGTTTGAAACTTTGGCGGCCATCTTCTTTAATTTATGCAAAACCATCATAGCTTTGTCGTTACCAAGATATCTTTAGAATGACTTGCAGTGCACATCCATATGCTCGTGACCCAGAAGCCTATTGAATCTGGACCCGATTGGTTGGAAACTTTGGTGGCCATCTTTAATTTATGCTAAACTATTAATCTTGTGTATCTCAGGTACCATTTCGCTGTTCAGTGTGAAACTTGGTACAGATCATCGATGCATCAAGAAACTTCAAAGGAATGACAAAACCAGTTTCCCAGATTCGTTGGAAACCTTGGCGGCCATCTTTAGTGCTCTATATCTCCAATACCATTGAAGTGTTCTATACGAAACTTGGTACACAGCATCGATGTATCAAGAGACTTGCAATGAATAACCACATCAGTTCCTCTGAGAGGCGGGAAGGATGTGCAGCCATTTTTAATTTATGCAAAATCATTAATGATCTCTATCTCTGATACCGTTCTAGTGCTCGATGTAAAATTTGATAAACATCATCGATGCATCAAGAGATGTATGATGAATGACAGAACTGGTTCCTCTGATTGGGCAGAAATCTTGGCAGCCATCTTTAATTTATGCAAAATGTTTAGTGATGTATATTTCTGATACCATTTAAGTGTTCTATATGAAACTTAGTATACAGCATCGATGTATCAAGAGACTCGCAATGAATAACCACATCAGTTCCTCTGAATGACGGGAAGTATAGGCAGCCATCTTTAATTTATGCAAAATCATTAATGATCTTTATCTCTTATACCGTTCAAGTGCTCGATGTAAAATTTGATATACATCATCATTGCATCAAGAGACTTACGATGAATGACAGAACTGGTTTCTCTGAATGGGCTTAAATCTTGGTGACCATTTTCATTTTCTGCAAAATCATTAATGATCAATATCTGATACCATTTTTGTCCCCCGCCGCAACGCGGCCGGGGACTTTAAAATGGTTCTTGCTTCTTTGTGTCCGTGGATGTCCGTCCATGTCTGTTCGAAGCGATAACTTCCTAACGCTTTGTTGGATTCTTTCGAAATTCGGAATATGCATTCCTTGCGGCAAGACGCCAGTCCGTATTGCATTTCAGCAACATCTGCCTGAAGGTGACGCCACTAGTTCTTGCTTCTTTGCGTATGTGGATGTCCGTGTACGTCCGTCCATGTCTGTTCGAAGCGATAACTTTCTAACGCTTAGTTGGATTCTTCCGAAATTCGGCATACGCATTCCTTGCGACAAGACACCAGTCCGTATTGCATTTCAGCAACATCTGCTTGAAGGTGGCGCCACTAGTTCTTGCTTCTTCGTATCCGTGAATGTCCGTGCACGTCTGTTCGAAGTGATAACTTCCTAATGCTTTGTTGGATTCTTCCGAAATTCGGAATATGCATACCTTGCGACAAGATGCCAGTCTGTATTACATCTCAGCAACATCTGCTTGAAGGTGGCGCCACTAGTTCTTGCTTCTTTGCATCCGTGGATGTCCGTGTACGTCCGTGCATGTCTGTTCGAAGTGATAACTTCCTAAAGTTTTGTTGGATTCTTCCAAAATTAGAATACGCATTCCTTGTGACAAGACGCCAGTCCGTATTACATTTCAGCAACATCTGCCTGAAGGTAGCGCCACTGGTTCTTGCTTCTTTGAGTCCGTGGACGTTCGTGTACGTCCGTGCATGTCTGTTCGAAGCGATAACTTCCTAACGCTCTGTTGGATTCTTCCGAAATTCAGCATTCGCATTCCTTGCGACAAGAGGCCAGTCCGTATTGCATTTCAGCAACATCTGCCTGAAGGTGGCACCACTGAGTTTCTCTTCTTCTTGTCCGTTCCAGTCAAAATGGGCCTTCAATTTTGCTATATAAAATCATTCTATTCCACATCATATGATTTACCCTAAAGCTTTTGCATGAACCATATTTTATTTCAGAAGTATAATGTGAAATAACTGAATCCCTGATTTTTGAATTTCGTGTCATCTTAAACGAAGGACAACATTTCCTTCAATTTTGCTAACAAATAATTGTATTGCACATCATATGATTTACCCTGAAGCTTCTGCACGAATCATTTGTGTCCACACATGTATATTACTATATTAATTACAACTGTGTTCCTAATGTTTGGGTGCACACTGTGCATATGATCAATTTCCTGAATTGAACTGAATTCAACCTTGCCGGTCTTCAGACTGACAGATGATGGCATGCAGTTGTCAGTGCAGTTGTTCATGTACAGGGAGCTTTCTATGAATGAGTTGCAACCCCAAAAGGCTTAAAATTTATCAGGTACAGACCCATGTTTTTACCCCTCGGCCAATTTTGGCCATGGGGTATTGTCACCATCTTGTACTTCCGTCTGTCCGTACGTCCGTTCGTGAGCGAGATAGCCGGAAAACTGTTCCGCTGATGAATTCCAAATTTGGTATGCTTATTTACCTAGTCAAGGACCAGAAGCCTATAGAATTGGGACCTGATTGGGTGGGAACCTTAGCAGCCATCTTTAATTTCATGCAAAATGGATAATGATCCATATCTCGGAAACCATTCAACTGTTCAATACGAAATTTGATATACATCATCGATACATCAAGCAACTTTCAACGAATTACCAAACAGGCTTTTCTGATTAGCTGGGAACCCTGGAGGCCATCTTTAATTCATGCGAAATCGATAATGATAGCCTACATATCTCGGTTACCATTCAATTGTTTTATATGAAGGTTGGTATATATCATCGATACGTCCAGATACTTTGAATCGGGACCTGATTGACTGAAAACCTTGGTGGCCATCTTTAATTTAGGCAAAATCATTAATGATCTCTATATCTGATTCCGTTTGAGTGCTCAGTGTAAAATTTGGTATGCATCAAGAGACTTACGATGAATGACAGATCTGGTTTCTCTGATTGGGCGGAAATCTTGGCGGCCATCTTTAATTTATTCATAATCTTTAATGATGTTTATCTCTGATACCATTCAAATGTTCTATACGAAACTTGATTTACAGCATCGATGTATGAAGAGACTTGCATTAATGAATAACCACATTAGTTCCTCTGAGTGACGGAAGGATGGGCAACCATCTTTAATTTATGTAAAATCATTAATGATCTCTATCTCTGACACTGTTCAAATGCTCAATGTAAAATTTGGTATACATTATCGATGCATCATCTCGGTTACTTCTACACGATGTGCCTAGGATAAAGTACTATACTATACACAATTTTTTGTAATTCAGCATCGCAGAAAACCATCGATTGCGTTTTCATGGTAAAAGGGTTAGGAAAGAACTAAAAATACACTTCAATGCAGAGTGATTTTGATTGACGCCAGAAATCGCTCAGAACGCTTCTTCGGCGATCTAGACCCCAGGAGCATCTGGGGCCTGGGCGGCCCCTGGATCCTCACCTAATGTGCAATGATAGTGGCCGTACCACTTTGAATTTACTTCCGACGCCCCCTGTATTAACAGATAGTGTCAACGTACTGTTCCAGCTGTCTCCCGTTCAGTGATTGGTCATTCGACCCCGCCATTTTAAACTAATACGAGCATTTTCATTGGATCACTATTAGATAAGACCCACCCCAATCTTCATACACAACCACGCGACTGTCTCAGTTGACTGATGACATAGCGCGGCCTCGTTTTTGATTTCAAAATCTGCCGTCTAACTGGGAAAATGCTGTTGTTGCTGCATCAGCCGATCATTGGCCCCCTGTAGAAGATACTATAGGCTAATACATGTAGGCTACCATGCCATGAGATGATGCTTGGGATTGCATTTCGCTCACTTGCACCTACAGGTGGCGACAACTGGTGGCAAATTTAAAATTTGGTTTCCGGGCAACAGGTTGATGCCTTCAGCTTCTCGTCAAATTTGGTTTGCAGATAATGCCTTGAGATGTCACTTGGGGATGCTTCTCGGTGCTTCACTGCATGGAAACTATATCACAGAAGCAATCAACTTTCAGTCAATCGTTCTGAGTTGATCTTAAAACTTGGGAAGGCAGAAAGACCCTTCCACATCCAACGCCTATGAAGCAGCAGTTGCCTCCCTCATGTATATCCCCTGAGACCAACAATGCTAAAAAATATTGCTGCCATTTCGGCGGGGGACCTAGCATCCTCTGGCTGCTTGTAGTACTTCATATGAAACTACAAATCATCGATACATCAAGAAACTTAGAATTAACGACAACCATTTTCTCTGATTAGGTGGAAAACTTTATTGCCGTCTTTAATTTGTGCAAAATGTTTACCTCTGGTACCGTTCAAGTGTTTGATGCAAGTTTTAGTATACATCATCAGTACATCAAGAGACTAACAAGAGCCCAAGGGGCTTCAATATACGCCCGTATATCTGGAATTACATTGGTCCAAATTTCAAGGTTGTTTACTTTCAGCTATCAATCCAGAGAAAGGTCTTCAATTTTGTGCTTCAGAGAATGTAACATATATCACATCTTAGACTGAATGATAAACTAAAATGAGCTTAACTCTTGGTAACAAGTTGGCCTTGAATCAAGAGTCAAGAGCTCACATATCCAATGCTGAAATTGACAATAGTCAAACACAAGAAAATAGTAGTTTTCCTGCAAATGGATTCCTTTCAAGCGAGAGAATTTTTCATGAACAGGGCTGCACGAATTGCGCGAACAATAGGTTTGGTTACGCAATTTTCATTATGCGTAACCCATTTTCAGTTCGCTTGAATTACGGATATTAACCTGTATACAATAGTGATGGGTTATGCAAATCAGAGAAGGGTTACCCAAAAAATTTTAGCGTAACCCATATTTGGGTTAAGCAGCATTTTCAGTTTGTGCAGTCCTGATGAAGGAAGAAGAAAGTGATGAAGTAAATATTTGTTCTTGAGTTAATAAACAGGTATGAAGTTCATAAAGGACCCCTCTCCCCATTAAATTAGTAAATGTATGGTTTTAATTTCACAACAGTTTAACTAAATGTACCGGTTTCAAATAAGGGAGACATCTCCACAGGACAAATGCCATATACATGTATGGGAGAGAACTCTGAGTATTCCAACCTACATGTAACACATAGAATCAGCTAAACTTGATTCAGTTTTGGGGGACTGTGACCTTGACCTTTGACAAATTGATCTCAAAATGTATGGCACCTCTTTGCCATGCGAGTAAGGTATACTCAACATTTGGTACCAATCCATACCTTGAAACTAGAGATATCGCATGGACAACAAATGTTAATGGATGAATGGACAGAACGCAACATCGCATTACACGACTTCGTCTTCGATAGGCATATGAAAATGTGACTTAATGATTTCTTGATTTTGGGGTCAGTGACCTTGACTTTTGACCCACATTTTGGTATGAAACACATTATGTCTCTTTAATGTATCTACTTGCAGAAATAAGTTATTTTTAATGATTTCCTGATTTTGGGACACGACACATCGTCTTCCCTCAATGTATCAATGGACACAAAAAAAACCCATGATATTTATGAATTTCACGATTTTGGGGTTCACAGTTACCTAGACCTAAATTTTGGTACCTGACAAACCGTCTTCCCGTGATTTCTCAATGGACACAAAAAATCATGATCTTTAACAATAACGATTTTGGGGTCAGTGACCTTGACCGTTGACCTACATTTTGGTATGTGACATATCTCCCTAATGTATCTACTGACACAAAAAAATGTTATTTTTAATAATTTCCTGATTTTGGGGTCACAGTGACCTTTGACCTTGACCTAATTTTTAGTATGCGACATTTCATTTTCCCCTATTGAATACTCACCAAATATTAGTAATTGTTAATGATTTCCTGATTTTTAGGTCACACTGACCTTTGACCTTGATTCTGGTGCCACAGTGATCTTGACTATTGACCTGGATCTAAATTTTGGTACATGACAAAACGGCTACCTGTAATTTCTCAATGGACTCAAAAAATCATGATTTTTAACAATTTTATAATTTTAGGGTCACAGTAACCTTGACCTTTGACCTTGACCTACATTTTGGTAAGTGACACATTGTGTCCCCCTAATGTATCTACTCACACAAAAAAATGCTATTTTTTATAATTTCCTGATTTTTGGGTCAGTGACCTTTGACCTTTGACCTTGACCTATATTTTGGTATGCGACACCTCATTTCCCCCTATTGAATCTACTCACAAAAAATTAGTAATTTTTAATGATTTCCTGATTTTTCCGTCACACTGACCTTTGACCTCGACCTCGACCTACATTTCGTATGCAACACATCGTTCCCCCCTAGGGCATCCACCCACCAAAAATTAGAACTGTAGATAGAAAACTGTCAATGATCAATGGTTTCCTGATGTTAGGCAACAGTGACCTTTGACCTCTGACCTCGACCACAATTTTGGTACGCGACACATCGTCTCCACCTAGCGTATCCACTCACAAAAAATTGCAACTTTGGATAAAAAACGTTCACAGATATAGACCGGACACGAACCCTTCAGTGATTTCCTGTTTTTCAGGCCAGTGACCTTTGACCTCTGACCTTGACCTTCATTTTGGTACGCGACACATCGTCTCCCCGTAGGGTATCCACTCATCAAAAATTAGAACTGTAGATAGAAAACTGTCCCAGATATAGACCGGACACGGGGGACGGACGGACACACGGACAGACGGACGGAAACCGCCATCACAGAATACGTCCGCCTTTTGGCGGGTGTATAAAAATGAATGACCGAACCGTTTTCTCTGATTGGATGGGAACCTTGGCAGCCGTTTTCAATATATGTAAAATCATTGATGATCTATATATCCTTTGATACTGTTCAAGTGTCCAGTATGCTTGGTTTTCGTCATAGATACATCAAGAGACAAGTATTGACTGCCGGTTTCTCTGATTGGACGGAAAACTTTGCGGCCATTTCTGATTGCAAGTTTTTTGATAATCTGTGTATTTGTCACTTGACTGCTTGATGTTTCTGATATTTTCAAAGTAGTACATGTATGGTTCAAATTGAATAGATTGTGAATGGCTGGCACCCAGAGCCGAGGGGTTTTAGATGCACAGCTTCGTTTTCCTATCAGAAACTCTATATTACCGGACTCCCACTGAAAATCAGAAGACTTTTATTATTGTTCAGATTATTATTAGTGTTCAAAGCAAGAATGGCTTGAAGCCTTTTGTTTTTGTTCAGAATATTTTTGTTCTTCCGCCATATTTTTCGCACGTGGTATGTCAAATTATTTATTATAGTTCTCTAATTCATTCAACATCCCACACTGAAATATAGTTGAAAGCGACGTTAAATCATATTCACTCACCCAACCACTGAATTTGTCACATTTTACAAGTCTGCTAAAGCATCTTCTGCATTCAACCAAATCTTTCAGGCTTTTACATATGCATTTTGCATTCATTGTGTACCAATATACACTGACTAAAACTGTCTGGCTGCTGAGATCTGGCGTTAGCCAGAGGCTCTTTAGAATGCTGTAGGGAAATGGACAAAAGTGCAAACCGACTCACGGGATAGCCTTACGCTGCATGAAAGTAGTTCCATAGGGATGAGTTTTGGGGATCCTTAGTGGTTTAGTCACTAATAGTCACTTGGCATATATTTGATCCCTTATCTACATTAAATATTACTCTGTTCATTGTTTTCCCACAAAATATGAGATTAATACGCAGACTGGTATCGTCATTTTACCAAAGCTTGGACTCTGCTGAGAATATTATACAGTTTAGCTGGTTAGGTGTATATGTGAGAGATGCTCTAACATAGCAGCCAACCTGGCCACCATTGTCTCATTATCACCTTTGCAGGCCACTGTTTGCTTTTCTCACAAGAGCAAGCTGTAACATATCTTATCTTTTCCTATCTTGTACTCCACCAGTCAACCTGTGGGATATCAAGAAAGTGTAATACATGTCTTGTCTTATCCTAACTTGTGACATAACCATCATCAACCTTGATGTCCAGCCCTTCTCACTCATAACACTAAATCAATCTCTATTTACCTCTTTTAGGTATAATCTCTCTTATTTACCCCTAGGTACATGTATGTTCTGTACAAACTGACCTTAATCCCCTGTGGATATTTAGGCCTAGACTAATTCATTCCACTGGCCCCTTTTTCCATCGAATTCTCAACAGTCAGTTTGCAGTTTCAACGCAACACCAATTACCAATACCATGTTAAAGACGGAATCATAATGCTTTCTTTATGCTGGTTAAATTAACATGGTGGTCATGGCGTTCATCTGGAATCCCGAACTGACGTATTGGAGGAATTATGTATCAAGATAAAGAGCAAAATTCAGCTATTTTGGTTGAGTCAAGGTTGGATGAGCACCTACTGTAGTGTCTAATTGGACGGAAATTAATTGGGTAACACATGGTTAGCGTAACGTGTGCAACTTCCCTCATTATAGGACTAGCTTTCATTGTTCCCACAGATCAATTTCACATAAACTACGAAAAAAGTAACTCCGAAAATGGAAGTCATTGTGATATAATATTCTATATTTCGGCTTCCATTTTCGGAGTTACTTTTATCCTAGGACTGCCTTTCTTTGGTATGTTCAACTTCATTATGTCGGTACCTTTTAAGAAGGGCCGTTCGCGCCATAAATCCAAACGTTTAATAAATTTAAACGTTTAACTTGCACCAACCAATCAGATGTCATGAATTGACATTTGGAAGACCTTTCCTGTCCAAAAGCAAACGTTTGCTGTTGTAACGTCCAATACTTTAGACGTTTCCTGTCAAAAGGCAAACGTTTCCAGTAGTTATATTCGAGACTTTTAAACGTTTCTGGTTTAAGGGAAATCGTTACCGGTTGTGATTGTCCAGTCAGATTTTTTTATTGCTGCCGCGTATGTTCAAACCTCAACATCAGCATGTGTCCACTGGCAAAACGTTTCCGCTATGTAGTCTGTTTGAACCAATCAAAATAACCCTTACAAATATTCGCGCACATTGTATTCCTCATGCCCACCGTGCATCATGTCCTGCGTAAATTGTCCCGGTGCCAAAGATATTCTCCAAAACCTAATTTGTAAGAACGGTTTTCATTGGTTAAAATACACTACATACCGGAAACGTTTGCCAGTGGAGATTTGCACGTGTTGGTGTAGATATTGGAATACACGCAGCCCAAATAAAAGTCTGATTGGACGATCACAACCGGAAACGTTATCCTTTTAACCGGAAACCTTTAAAAGACCGAATTTTTCTTTTGACAGAAAACGTCTGAAGTCGCGAATTTACAACTGGAAACGTTCGCTTTTTAACAGGAAAATGTCAGTTCATAACATCTGATTGGTTGGTTCAAGTTTAAACGTTTAAACTTTTTAAAGCTTTACAATTTTTAAACGTTTAAGAAGTTAAAACATTTAAAGGATGCGTTTATGGCGCGAACGGCCCTTCATATACCTTGTCACAGGATGTAACTTGTGATTGCGTTTTAGCCACATACATTCGTGCCTAACGTGAAATTAAATATATAATTGTGCGTTTATTTCATTACAAACTTATCCCCCAATAACCCAGCTACCTGATCTCATTAAAGCCCATAGGCTCTAGTTTTCAAGTTACGTAAGGTTGGTGATGATATTAATTATAGAAATTGCTTAATGTGCAATTTTCATCACTTTTTGATCAACGTGGAAGGTATACGCAAAAAGATTTTATGTAGTTTAATTGAATTTGATAGAATTTTGTAATAAATATTCGATTGTGCATGTCTGAATCGAAATAAAGACCTCGGAAGTCGGTTTCAAATTTCCAAGATAAACACCAGTTGGCACTCGTCCAGCAGTTCAGACCCTCGGCCTGCGGCCTCGGGTCTAAACTGCTGGACTCGTGCCAACTGGTGTTTAACTGGGAAATTTGAAACCTCTTCCTCGGTCTTTATTTCTTAATTCGAACTTGATAACGAAAGTGCGAAAGGCTCAATTTACAACGACGACCACGTGCGTGATCATTTTGGTTCCGACTTCTTCAAACGTCCCAAGGCTATTCTGTTTGATAAAAGCTAACTGAAACTACCTTCCAAAGGAAATTTCAAATATATTTGATGGAACCCTATAGCCATACTTGTTCGTGGCGGGGCAGAAACTATAAGCAAAGCTTTAGGCTGGTTGGTTAAATTTTTTTTTCCTGTTTAGCATCATTTTTTATTAATAAATCTGGGTAGGGAGGGAGGATTTTTAGTGGCCTGTGTGGATAAAATTATCAATAAACCTTGCCTTAATAGTTGGGTTTCTGTTCTGAATAAGGTAGCTTGCATCCATCGTCCTTCTGCTCTGTTTGCCTTTATAATTGGAGATTCAAAACGTTGGTTGGCGACAATTACGATAATAGACTTTAATGGAAAGCTGAACTGTCAAGTGTCGTCTACTATAAAATATAGTTCTGGGCGCTTAGAAGCAAAAATGTAAAAAAAATGGTTCATGTTCTGTCCTTTCATAATGCTTAACCATGTCCTCTGGAGGTGTGTGGACCATGCAAATTATTCTTCTGGGCAGACTAATTGTTACCTCTCAGCCAAAATTTGGCCGAAGGGTATTGTCGTCGTGTCCGCCCGTCCGTCTATCCATCACAGCTTTCTCATTACCAAGATATCTTTAGAACGTCTTACCCCAGGCACACCAAACTTGAAGTGCAGATCCATATGATCGTGACCCAGAACCCTATTGAATCTGGACCCGATTGGGCGGAAACTTTGGTGGCCATCTTTAATTTATGTGAAACCATCACAGCTTTCTCGTCACCAAGATATCTTTAGAACAACTTACCTTAGGCACACCAATCTGGTCATGCACATCCATATGATCGTGACCCAGAACCCTATTGAATCCGGACCCAATTGGGTAGAAACTTTGGTGGCCATCTTTAATTTATGCAAAACCATTAATCTTGTTTTATCTCGGAATCCATTTCACTGTTCAGTGTTTAACTTGGTATAGATCATCGATACATCAAGAAACTTTAAAGGAATGACCAAACCAGTTTCCCTGATTGAGTGAAAGCCTTGGTGGTCATCTTTAATTTATGCAGAATCTTTAATGATGTATATCTTTGATACCATTTTAGTGTTCTATACGAAACTTGGTATACAGCATCGATGTATCAAGAGACTCGCAATGAATAACCACATCAGTTCCTCCGAGTGGCAGGAAGGATAGGTGGCTATCTTTGATATATGCAAAATCATTAATGATCTCTATCTCTGATACCGTTCAAGTGCTCGATGTAAAATTTGGTAAACATCGATGCATCAAGAGACTTATGAGGAATGACAGAACTGGTTTCTCTGATTGGGCGGAAATCTTGGCAGCCATCTTTAATTTATGCAAAATCTTTAATGATGTATATCTCTGATACCATTTTAGTGTTCTATACGAAACTTGGTACACAGCATCGATGTATCAAGCGACTCACAATGAATAACCAGATCAGTTCCTCTGGGTGGCAGGAAGGATAGGCGGCCATCTTTAATTGATGCAAAATCATTAAAGTTCTCTATCTCTGATACCGTTCAAGTGCTCGATGTAAAATTTGGTATACATCATCGATGCATCAAGAGACTTACGATGAATGACAGAACTGGTTTCTCTGATTCGGCGGAAATCTTCATTGCCATCTTTAATCTGTGCAAAATCTCGACCTCTGGTACAGTGACGTCGCCAGTTCCGATCCAGTGTCAGTTCCGACCCACTTCCCAAAATATTGCTTCTTGTCATAACCATGATAACGCGAAATCATAAAACATTTAGTGCATTCAAGCAAGCTGATCAACCTCTCAGTCATGGTTAAATTATATTATACGTTCACTGGTTTTGTTAGGCGACAGCTTTGCAGACCCACTCCATACACACGACCACATCGATCTAAGTACAAACATCATGCAACTCGCCGTTGGTCAAAAATCGTGTCATCTGCCAGCGCTTCCGATCAAAGTTTTGATGTTTTGTTTCTCACATATAATTATCATATGGTACTATGTGTCTGTCATAAATTTATTCACTGGAGTGTCTCTCTAAAGGCTACCTGTCCCATTGTTGACATCAACTGACGGACCCAGTTCCGAACCACCATCATCCATGGATGGCCAATCTGGGTCGTACCATGGCCTGAAAATGTCTTGCGAACGCAGCACTCACTACGTAAAATCGTAACTCGAGTGCTGATTAGCATTTCTTCTCTTTAATCTGATATTCAGAGGTAAAATAAGTAAAAGTATACTATTGATTTATCATCATTATCGAGTGAGTATACGCTTATCAGCCATCAATGGGTGAGTTATTTCAATGTCCAGTATATCTTGCCAATATGATCAGATCGACCATATCACTATCACCGCCAACCCGCATTCTTTAACGCCAAATGTTCATTTATGAGATGAAGATATGCAAAACGAAATATCCAGCTAGGACCCTATTTTGGGGGAAAAGTTATCATGTTGACGATTACATTTGTTTATATCTGGGTCAGAGGTCAATGTCAAAGCGAGGCTGGATCGGAACTGGCGACGGTAGATCGGAACTATCACCTCTCATTAAGAAATGTAATCTTATATTTCCTATAGTTCAGTTCATTCCCAGCTACGTTAGTTTGTTAATAAATTCTATAGTCAATTGTACTGCGATCAAGATACTGATTTTGCCAATCAAACCATTTTCTCCAGAAACAGATGCAAATTTCACTTTGGTGGGTCAGAACTGGCGACGTCACTGTACTGTTCAAGTGTTTGATGCAAGACTTTGTACACATCATCAATACATCAAGAGACTACAAATGAATGACAGAACCGTTTTCTCTGATTGGATGGAAACCTTGGCAGCCATTTTTAATTTATGTAATATCGTTGGTGATCTATATATCCGATACTGTTCAAGTGTTCAGTATGATGCTTGGTACGTATACATCATCAATACATCAAGAAACAAGTCATGAACATATGTATGACCTAAAAGGTGCATTGACTCCTCAGCCTTGTTTATATATGGCAACATACAAACGTGTGAATGAAAGATAAGGAGTTTGTGTCTCAAATCTCAACCTGCTATCACTAGTGCCAATATTCCTCCATTTTGGAGATCTCCTGCAAAGAAATTATCTCCCCTGATCGTCTCGTCGATCGTCCGCTAGGTGGCGTGCTCTCCGCGCATGCCCTTCCTCTTTTTCCTTTGCAGTCTTGGTAGCAAGACGTGTTTGAAAGAGCTCCTGTAACAGTAACTTTTTAGGTTGTTATAGACGCACCCTAGGGTTATTTTTTTTTTTTTTTCTCCCGTAAGTCAGTATGGCTAATGTAGTCACCCAAACTATCAAGAATAGTAAGAGATGTGAATCATGTCGTCAGTTTTGGCCCGTAAGAGATTCGCATTCATTCTGTTTTAAATGCAGGGCACAGATCTGCTACAGGCGGGTTACATGTGCAGAATGTGCAGGCTGGGACGACGTGACCTGGATTAGCTATGCTGCAGTACGACGCTGTCAACTCCTGAAGGCAGCAGGCGACCAGAGGAAAGGTCCAGCCGAGAAACTAGAGGCTAATCAAGCCCTCTTCAACGACTTAGCACTGAACGAGGACTCACCTTTATCGACTGCAAGCCCGTGTATACAACCCAGCGGTACAGTCGCACAACCTATGGAATCGCCACAAGTTAAAGTACAGACCAGTTCGGCTCAAGTCACGGCCCCACGGTCTACTTCAGGTTCACCAGGAAGAACGGCCCCACGGAGTCTACTGGGAAGCCCTGTTACAGTTACGGATCTGGGACACTCTTCGGATATCAGCTCCTGCCTATCCAAGTCTCCACGACCCAAGAAAGACAAGTCCTCCAGCCGGGACCCGGTGAAAAACCGGGACCCATCCAAGAGCCGTACCCCGGAGGCACAGACCGGCACGGCCGATAAAGACACAGCCCTGGAACCTTGGTCACGGACTCGATCACCAGAACCCGGCACCAGCACAACACGGCCTTACGCAGCTCGCCGAGACCACAGCTCGGAGACGTCACGGCCGTATACAGAACGCCGGGAGTCCGAGAAGCCACGGACCTACAGGGAGCGCCGGGATTCCGGGAAGTCACGGCTCTATACAGAGCACCGGGATTCCAGCATTAAAGCACCTCAGGACGGGACTACAGCCCGGAGCCGTACCCCGGAGCGACAGGCATCACTGACCTATCCAGAGCGCCGTGAAACTACATCTGAGAGGTCACGGACTCGGGGAGAACGGACCTATCCAGAACACCGGGAGTCCGCATCTAGCAAGGCACGGACCCATGGAGAACGGACTCATCCAGAGCGCCGTGAGTCGGCTTCTGATACTTCTCGGACCCGTACAACGGAACAGCAACCCAAGACTATCGTACGCAGAGCCCGTAGACGGAGCCGTACACCGCTTTATGTTCGGGATT
>JAVTVY010034718.1:0-153425 GCA_036873755.1 Hanleya hanleyi | reverse complement strand
TGAGTGTGGTATTGTACTGGAATAAATCCGCATTCACATTAGACGAGTTGAAGAGACTGAATGCTCAAGAAACAAATGCAGAAAAATTGATTTATAAAGGTTTAATAAGACCTCATGCAAACATAGCATATATCACTATACAGTCAATTTGGTTTCGTATATGTTAACGAGGTAGATATCCCTTCTACTGTCGAGTCTTTTTCTGTTTCCTGATGAAATTCTTTGCCGAGTTGTTAGTTTCTCCCTCATGTAATAATGGATATCAGATGTCGTCTTGATGGGATGGTACTGCTGGATCACCTCTGGAAAAGAAAAGGAATCAACATAACGATTTGGAAACCTAATATATATGATGCAGGAAGTGGTGAATGTTGTATTTCAGTTTTGGTTGACAAGAATGATAAAGTCACACAAAAACATGTCAGGAATCCATGTAGGCCTTTCACAAAGAATAAATGGTTAGTGCTTTTTTTCTTTTGAAATATTCCAAATTCTTTCAAATTCACTACATTTTGAGTTATTTAGCTTCAATTTTTTTCAAAGAAAATATCCCAAAAGGACACCAAACAAATATTCTAAATGAAACCATGGCATGAGTATGATTAATGAGAGTAAACACTTTAGTTACATCCTTTTGTATTGGAAGAGTTGAAAACTAGAAATTTACATTACTCTAACACTATCACGACCATTATATAGCAAGGGAGATGATCTACTCAATATACGATTGAGGTATTTCTCCTTGTGTGGGAACCCTTGGCCTTGGCGAATATTGGTTTTCTCTAGTACATAAAACATATTTACCTCTTTTGGATCATATAATTGTATTATATTGCATGATTGCCCTATTGATCTGTAAACAATAAATATATTTGATCTAAAAGATATGGCAAACTTAACACATATCCGCAATTTCTGGATTATGGCATATAACACATTAATGCTTCACCAATGAAAATATAATTGCCACATATAGAAGTGTTTAATGGACACTGCAGCCTTATGTACATACCTGTTTCCCCCAATTTCTGTCTTCCAGCTCTTTTCTCGCTTGTTACTTTGCTTTTCTGTTCGTCTTTCTTGGACGTTCATTCTGAAAATACAAAATGAATTCATTGAAGATAACAGTGAGGAGTTAATAATCCAGCATACGTAACCCATGTCTGCATTCTGTGTTTTGTTTTTAATTCTGGGAAATAACTGTCACAATAATTTTTTCTTAAATGCTCATTTATTGCGACAGAAAACTTAATGGAATAGAAAAACACAGTTCATATAAATTGTACTCAAGCTTACATGTCTGCTGAAAACAAACGGTTATAGCCATGTCACACCTTGTTACAATACAAGGAGAAAATGGGACATACAGACAATATCCAGTTCCACAATTGAAATTCGTCTGAGGTGTGTAGTGGTGAATAAGCACCCATCGAGGGAAAGTTATTTATCCTAGTTTTGCGGAAATTACTCACTAAATTTGTGGATAAAACAAATATGTGCAGAGGCATTTTCCGCACGTTGGTGCTTTGACCAGTTTTGCAATTTTTTCCCCGGTTTCGCAAACAGCGACCCTCTGCCAAATTTAATTGTAGACTTCGTTTACTGGCATACTGTTTACTACATGTAGCTTAAGTTGATTTAAGCTGATTTTTCACTTGCTATAGAATTACCTCATCTTCGGGACTGGAGGATCGTCTTCTGGATATCGTTTCTCTGTTCTCTTTCCAGACTACCAAGGGATTTCCTAATGTCGGATATATCCTCTCCATCCAGAAGTCTGTCCAGTATAGATTTCCGCTTGGGTCGCTCGTCTGAAATAGAGAAATATCACATAACTTAATCTTAACTTGCTTAATGTGATCCCACTCTTATTCATGTTATTTTCCTGTTGTTCAGCGTTAAAGCAGGTGGCTTTTCTACAAATATATGGTAAACAACAATGAGATCAAATGATACATTTACATAATTAACACTCGGATTTACATCATTATATTTATTACAGTACTTACCACCGAATCTCAAAACTTTGACTGGAAGAACTGGAATCATTGTTGCGCCCATCCCGCTCAATGTATTCGTGAACGGTTATGGAGATACGAAATTTTACAATGCCAAACATCATGGAGGGTCCAGTTTTCGCCTCGTTTTCGCTGCATCCTGTTTGTAGTAATCAGTCTCTATTGATAGATCGATAGGCTTTTGGGAGAGTGCAAATGGGATGAATGTACCCTGCTAAACAATGGCTTGGGTAGCCAGGATAATCGCTCGCTGCCGTAAACCGCTTCAGTCACGGCGATGCCTTGATCTAACTGTCGCATTAATCTGTGTGACGGACTGGTCTCAGTGACGGCGTGGAGCACTTCCGTTACTGTTGAGTTAGGAACCCTAAAATAACGCTAGAATCTCACTCAACTTTATCACGAACAGTAATCCATTCTGTCGTTTGACAGAGGACTGCATGGTCGAGTAACTAGTCCCATTACAGGTCGAAGAACTCGTGACAAAACAGACCAAACAGAAAATTACTTTTTCACCGCCATGTTTGTCGTAGTCTCGTTTTCGATCTCACACTTGACCCCCATTCGAGATCGATCGACCATTCGGAAAAACAACGGAAATCAACGAAGTATAGCAACAATAGCCTGACTATTAAAAGAGGGAATTTCATTCGAATCTTTATTAGATTTGAATGTTCGAATATTAGAGGATATATTCAGTGGATAAACAGCCTGTTCGAAAAAATAAGACGTAAAAAAATTCCCGGCGACTTTTTTTTTGTCAGCCTGACTGTACGTGTTGTTGTTGTTGTCTGAGAAGTCGAAATCCGACGTAGGATTTATTCGGCAACTACTGAACTGACAAATAGTTTTGATAAAAATAGTCCTGTATTAAAATTTAGAAAACGTTTTCGCTTCAAATTTAAGAAAAATCGTATGAATCATTGAAGCACATGTTGACTGTCAGCTTCCAAAGTTTCAGCATGCGTCACATTTCCCTTCCCTATTCGTGGGGTGGCTTTTCATCGAAGCAAGACCTGCGCCGTAGCTCTGCAGGGTCAAATTTTGCGGAGTTGAAGATGTCACTTCCTATTTCCGGGAACTTCGGGGAGACTTTTCCCTTAATTGTTTATAATTCTTAATGCAGAGATGACAATTAAACATGTTATAAGCCTCACTGATTCCAGCCAAGAAAATACGAATGTCTTTTGTTCCAGGACAAGCATTCAAAGTACCCAATATATAATTGTTCAGAGGTCAACATTTCTTTTCGGCCTCGCACCACGTGATGCTATTCGCCAGAGGTAAAAATAAAGGCATGCTTATACAAACTACAATCAGTACATTTTGTAAACATCATTTGTTTAACTATACCGGTTTCTAAGTCATTCTGTCAGCCATTCAACTTTATTCACAGGCATAACTTTGCATTCATTCATTTATTTCTCGTAAATTGAAAGCCTTCCCATGTTTTGTTTTCACTAACAACAGTACGCCAAAAAAATCAGGGAAATAATATTTTGGTTAAATATGTTATACAGTACCATGGTTTTTTATGTACCATGGTATTAATATTGTTCAAAGTGGTTAACCATGGTATGTTAAACCAATGTATTGTGCACCAAGGTAATTATATGGTATTACCATAGTGGATCATGGTTAAGTTTAACCATGGTATATTGAACCATGGTACATCTGTACCATGGTATTACCATGGTGTTACCATAGTTGAACAGAGTAAACCATGGTACACTGAACCATGGTACATCTGTACCATCATGAAAACCATGGTACATTGAACCATGGTACATCTGTACCATGGTATTACCATGAAAACCATGGTACGTTGAACCATGGTACAAACTGTACCATGGTATTACCATGAAAACCATCGTACACTGAACCATGGTACATCTGTACCATGGTATTACCATAGTATTACCATGAAAACCATGGTATTACTATGGTTACCATGGTTCATTCCGTTATAAACCATGGTATTTTTTTATAAGGGTAGTAGGAGTGCTGGGCATTTGGGTAGGAAGAGAACGTTAGAATCCGTTAGGCGTAGAGTTTATTGGCCAGGTATGATATTCGACGCTGGGTTTGACAGTGAGATGTGTTCTAGAAGAAAGCTTGGGCCCGGGAGAAGGAATTCATCGTTACAGCAGTCGGGAATCGGTGCCCGTAAGAGCACATTGCCTTGGATATTTTAGAATCCCGGTGTCTGATGGTGGGAATCGTTACATCGTGGTGATTTGCGACTACTTTAGAAAGTGGGCAGAGGCTCATGCTCTTCAGGAGCAATCAGCCTTCACTGGCGCGGATAAGTCGATGTCGGATCGAGTTCATCTGTCGGTATGGGGTCCCTTTAGAGATTCACTCCAATCAGGGTGAAGAATTCGAATTTATGCTTTTCGCGAGACTACTGTACAAGGCAGAAATATCTTGATCATAAACGCGAGTTAAAAAAATCATTTTCGCGACTATAATTTATTAATCTCGATCGGAAAATGCGCCTCAATCGCGCAAAAACAAAAGCATAATCGCGACTGAGACGCGTCGACCGTTCGCCGTAACTGTAATGATACTGCATGACGCGATCAGAACAAGTCACGTGTTTTAAATAAACGAGTCCCTTTGCTACTTGCCGATAGTCTCGTTTGTCAGCCTTGTATGCTCAGATAAATGCATGCGGGAGGATTTTGTTATGGACCGTCTTTTTTGAAGCAATATATTTGCATGTATCTTGATTGAACCCCCGCTAAATATATATATTTTCAGAAAGCCCATACTTTAATTAATCTGTCCTTCAAAATATCTGCCCTTTTGTGTCTAAAATAAAACCAGACCAGGCGAGAAAATAAAACAAACAAAAAAAACTTTGATTTCGGCAACAATGAACATTACCTTGCGTCTATGTCCCAGCCAAACGATAATTTTCATAAAAAATCTCATCACGATTCGCTCAATTCAAGCGGACGATCGTGCTAAAATACCAGTACATCATCTCTGTGGGTTTTAATCCGACATATAAATCCGAGAAACCCTTTATTTCCACTGTAAATCCAACAGTCGGCTCGCTAAAGTTTCCAACGGAGGCATTTTCTATGCGATAAATTCACTCGGCACTGAAGACCGACATACAGACAGACAGTCGGCCAATCGCTGCGATTGTCTCACAGACTTTCCTACGATGACCTCATTCTCAACTAATCAGCTTCGCGGTATTAACCAACTCAGTCGACCTTGTTTTATCGAACGAATATTCATGACGAGGACATGTCTATTCAATCACATTCTTCGTTATTTCTTTGTTAGTTGTTAAATCACTTATCATAGGTCGAAAGTGGGGGAAATGGCCTTTGGAATGAGGCCAATATCTCCCACATTCTACCGCGGGAAATGAGATTTCGATGGCGCTGAGAATGGTCCAAAAAACGGCAAATTCTTTGCTGATTTTCTCAATTTCCATCACATTGAATGTACGTCTTCAACAAAATAAACTTCTTATACGTTTATGGTATGATTAATTTGAACGTATATTGCCGATTATTTCGTTATTGAATGGTGTGGACTATCAATGAGCTTTCACTCGACGAACATTTTACTGTGAGGGGAATTTCTTACGTGGTGGTCAATCTTGGCTTGCTCGGCCAACAAGACTCCATCTGACGCGATCAATAAAGTAATCCCTTTTGAAATATGCCTGTGGATCGCGCTAAAAGCCGAGACGATCGCGTCGACAGCGACATCGGCCGCTTTTACACGCTGACGCGTTTACAGAAAATAGTCGGGTCGAAACCGCGTGTTCCGAAATTTATAGTCGCGACTCCTTCAATAAACTAGCGCGAGTCAGTCTCGATTACTTCGCGTTCTACTCGCGTTTAGCATCAAGTTTTTTCTGCCTTGTACTGTACGTGAATTATTGAGTGTGCAAAAGACTCGGACAACTCGTTATAGGCCACAGTCGGACAGCTTTGTGGAGCGTTTCATTCGCACGCTCTTGCAAATGCTCGCCATGTGTGTCGATATAAATCATTCTAACTGGGATGAACATCTGCCCTATGTGCTAATGGTGTATTCACGAAAGTACAGGCTGCTCTCCAAATCTATTGATGTTCGGGCATGAGCTATTGGGTCCGTTGGACCTCATGTTTGGTAACCCTCCGATGGCTCGACAGTACGCTTGTTACATTGAGTACGTTCGTTGGGTAGAGTACGTGCTTAGGAAGGCTTTTGAGTTTACCAACAAACAATGAGCAAGGGCTACTTTCCGACAGAAAAAGTGCTATGATAGGTGCCTTAAGCATCGGAATGTTATGGTCGGAGATTATGTATGGAGGTGGTACCCATCTGCTGCAGGTGGAAAGTTAGGTTTTGGATGGATTGTTCCTTGTCGAATTATGGGTAAACTGTCGCGTGTGACCTACCGCCTGCGTGACCGACCTGCTGGAGTAAGCAAAGTTGTACACGTATACCACCTTAAGCCCTATGAAGGAACCCATGCTAGGGAGATTTGGGAAGGGAGATCTGTGGCCAGTGATATAGGGGGCGAATTTGGGGTGGAAGGAGCTACAGATGAGTGCCTGTTACCGACTATAGATCCCGCTGGTCAGGATAGTGTGGAGAGTTTCACGGGGGATTTGAAAGGTACAAGAGTGCCTGACATCCCCAGCGGAGGCTGTAGGTTCTTGACCATGTGGGGTCTCTGTGGAAAGCGAAAGAACACCCGTTGGGGGAAATATGAGGTGGTCACAGGTTGGCTGACCTATACGACGTCCTTTAACGTGTACTACTTAGATCCTATTCATGTTGAGAAGTATTACCATTATCACCTTTCATCACTTTTTAAATTGTATATTATAGACGACAGAAATAGAATTCGACGTCTCCGAAACGGAGCTTCTCTCCTTGGATGATGATCTCTGACCTGACTGGAAGGAAGGTGGCATGGCATGTGAGGCAGAACTCTGTGGAGACCATTTTTATAAGACGCTAAACAGATTCTTCCTACACTGGAATCTGGTGCATCGCAAAACGGTTCGGTGGTTTAGTTGTACAGTGTGTCGCTATGGGCACGTGAGGAAGGGAAAGGTCACGAGGCATCTCCAACGAAAGCATGGTGTTACCTCCGTGAAGGCACGTGGTGAAGCGGTAGACGGCCTGGTGGGGGAGCTCATGCCTAACTCAAGGTACATTGACCCAGAGAACGCCAGATGTCCGAAGCGGAAGCAGACCATTCACGTGGAGGCAAGAGAGACGGCAAAGCGTAGGCGCCACGCCGAGCCCTTTTCTGTTGCCTCTGTACTTGGAGAGCACCACAACTGTCGCAATGACGATCTCAAGTTCGACGTCCCTACGTGGTTTCGGTTGAGAAGCCTCACTGGATGCCGAGATTCAGGAAATAGGCTGTCGAGATACGAACTCTGTCAGATAGACATTTAAAAATATTCATGCGGGATATGGAGATGTTTTGTTGTTAATAATCAAGTGCGAGCGTCTGGTGATATTGTGTTTCATGCTTAGTGTTCAATTGGGTATGTACTTGTGGAGTTTAAATGGTTCCGCGTGATTTGTGATTGGGGTAATTTATAAATGTGTTAATATCGTGTAGGGCGAGATCAGTCCCGCTTAGCATGTAGGGGCGACGGACTATAAGTGCCCATGGCCGAATGGTACTGGTTGTACTGCACACACGGGGTCTATATTTAGGTACCACGATTGCCTGATTTGCCCTTATGTGTTTTGAGTTTGGGAATTAACCTCGCCCACTGGAAGACGGTACTATGATTGCCCGATCCATTGTGGACGAATTGCTAGACATAGTCAGGTTTTGGGTGGGTTTAGGTTCATATTTATTATTTTTCATTATTTGTTAAACCCCGTAGTGTGACACCGACACGACTGTTAACTTACTCATGTATTTGGATTCGTACCTTTCCACCTTCAAAAATCAGATTCGTTCCTTGTAAACAGACGTGTACCTTGCCCCTTTTGGGTCGATCTCGTACCTTTCTCTTTAGCTTATGCATGTATTTATGAGAATTGGATGCGTCTATTAGTTAAATAAACTGCTCATGTATTGTATACGCTGGTCTTTGCGTTCTCTATCGGTCTGTTAATTTTGAGATACCTCCTTAAGTGTCGCCCTATGGAAATCCTCACTAAGAACCTGGGTTGCTAATTGAATCACGGTTGGGTGAAAAGTTAGCCCGTTACATACATATATGTAGCAATAATACATGTAACATGTTGACCTTAATATATATCAGTGATCAGGGGCGCGATTAAAGAGGGAATGTGTGTAGTTATCCCCCTCTATATCAGCGGATCTCTTACAGTGATACGCCTTCCTCAGATGTCCTTATACTTATTGTATAAATCAGACGAGCAAATCTTAAGAAAACCATTTTTCTTGATATTTGCAGCACAAATATTATGTGGCCTGAAAAAAAATTATACTGCTTACCTAGATATCATAGTATTACAAGCGTCTAGTCCGTAATTCATAATTCAGCCGTTGCCCACTAGAGAATATCCGCGTCAATATCCATTAGAGAATATCCGCGTAACACACCAATAGCAATTTTAGATCATCCTCTTGACCCGCATCTATGCTGGCAATGCTCCCTCACCTTTCGACCGTTGAAGGACGACATACACGTAAAATTTAAGCTTCAAGTTTTCACGACAATGTTTCATGGCATTTTGAACAAAATTGTGGATGTGCTGCGGACACAAACAAAGAGGGTTTTGGAAATTATTGTGAGTTTCATTTGTGTTGCGAGGTTCACTATATTCATATGAAAACGGTCGCGTGAATATGGACGAAGACCTCATAAAGAATGTTGAATCTGACGGCTACCTTAAGAACGCCGGTCTCTGCGTCAGCCTGCGGGGAATTCGGAATCATTTAGGTCAATTCAACACAATCGAACATCTAATACCCACATGATTAATACTTTGTTAGGCGCCGTGTGGTCATGTTATTCAAGATTCCCACATGAACAGCTCCAATAAAAGCGTAGTTGGTATACAAATCATCACATGGTTAACTTTTGCTTCTTGTCATGTATTTAGACATATTCTGACAGTATATTTGTCTGTAGAGTCATGTGGCTTCTTGTCAATACGCCGGCATCGTTTACCACCACCCTTCCAATGTTGCGTTTAATCGCAGATTCAATGTATCAACAACTTGTATATTATATCGACTCATAATATACACACGCGAGGAAACATGAACTTGACTGTGGTTACAATGATTTGCGTCCAGCTGTGTATGTAATGAAATTGTCATCCCTACTCGGAGTTGCTTTTCTTCTCTATTATTGCAAAATCATCAGTGGTTCCAATCGATTCTGCGCATGTACGTCTACCATATTGTCAAATTTACCATATCCTTCTGAGAGTGTAACCGTCCACGTATTCAATAATTGCTTCTTGCACACAACCATGCATGTCGGCAGACGAACGCATATATTTTCGTCAAGATCTTCGAAGGCTAGAGCCCATACGAGGGATGAAATTTTATTTATCATTTATTGTTTGTTCATATACGATTTTGAGAAATATTGTCACACATAGCCGTTTCACAGCATAGAAATACATGGCATGAAACTCGACATCGCTGATATGTAAGCTATTATAGATGGCGAACAACGTTATTTTTTATCAAATAACTGCAGAGGTCTTGCTTATCCATCCTTCCAAAATGATCTGATAGATTTTATCAAATAGAAAACAAAAGCTGTTCAATATCTTTTTTATCCAGGCCAAGATGCAATAGTCAAATCAGAATGAGAAACACTGAACGCTAATTCAGCCGGAATAAACAGCCGGTCAAGGGATGTTGCAGTATTTATTTATCTATCTCTAGTAAGCACAGAAAAACTTTGATGCATATAAATGCCTCAAACACAAACTGTCCAATTATTTTTTAAATGATGAAGAATGTACATGTATCAAGTCTATGTTGTGTCATCTATTACAACTGAACAATTACATTAGATTCCAATTGAGACACTGAAAACTACCTTCATATGAATCAACTGAACGCTAGAAATATTCTTAGACATTGTAGAAAGTTCAGTGCTTTAAAGCGAAAAAAATGTTCACTTGCAGGCAAAAGAAACCATTTAAACATACACATCTGTGCTGTTTTCTGATAAATGAAGAATTCCGTAACTCTGGTGACAACCGTCGAATTTCACTAATTCAGCAGCTGGCCTTGATATACGTGGACGTGGATGAAATCAAACAAGTTATGGTTGGAATGTATGAGTACAGCAGCACACCATAACAACGACAATGAATTTGTCATATACAATCAACTTTTGATAGACTACCTTTGAAAATATATGGGGAAAATATAAAATTTGAGAGTAGAAAAAAGCAACAGAAAAAAAAGTAAATTGGAGATAAGGTTCTAGAACCATATGTATGGTTGAAATAACTGGATTGAGAGAAACAGTGCAAAAGCTAGATGAAGCAAAATATAAAAATGTAATGAATTATGGTCAAATGATACTTTTAAAATTGTGAGGGACACATTCTTGACGAGCGTGGAAGAAATGTTATCACTTTGTCTTGATGAAATTTGAGGATATCATATATTGTCTTGAGTATTGAGGAAACTGAATAATGTATCGCTCACTCGACCGACGCGATAAAATATTCAGTTTTTGCAACTTCATTGGCGGCGGGGGCATTGATAAAAAATATTCAGCTATATAACAAGAGTTAGAGGTGGGAATAAAGGTAGGTTTTTGAAGGATTAATAAAATTTCTAAATATAAGTATATCTCGGCGAATGATCTCAAAGAATGAGAATAATTTCGTCACATGAATGCGGCCTTGAAAACACATGGAGATTTATGTAAATCTTCCCTTTTTGGAAAGATGTTCTTCGGGCCTCATCGTTCTTCATAGAATATCAAAATGTCATACAAGGGGCGATAACTAAAATATAAATTGATTAAACAACCATACTGTATAGAACATGATATAGCAAAGGTGTGCGATCGATACATGGTTTGCTAGATGGTCGATGGCGATAGCTTGAGTTGGAAGCATTCAGATAAATGCACTGTGAGCACGAAAATTGCCGGTCTTACCATTGCCTGATTCTTGCAGTGTAATCTGCTTTAAGTGTGTATACCCCGTGAAGTATCATTCTCCTGTAATACCTCTTCATATCAAAAAATTATGTAAAATTTCAAACCCATTTGAACCCTTTTACTCACAAGCAAGTTTAAACCTTAAAAACGCACACCCGTTATAAAACAAAATAGCTATTTTTTCTTGCTGAGTCGGTTGAACTAAGTTTGAATGTTTGTGGGACGTAACAAAATTCGAAAAACTGTGGCTTATTCTGTGTTCGGTTGAAAAATGGTTCAGTCGACCAATGTATGTACATTCACCATCCAATCTATATGTACAGTCAGAAAAATGGTGATGGCCCATCGCCAATTATCGGTGACGAGGCCCTGTCGTCGCCATTTATTGGTGAGGACAATTGGCAAGGAGGCCATTATATCGCCATTTATTGGTGATGGGACCTGGTCATCGCCAATTAATGGCGACGAGCAATGAATTACAAGCGTCTAGTCCGTCATTCATAATTCAGCCGTCGTCCATTAGATAATATCCGCGTCCATAATCCAAAGACCTATTCCATATTCCATATGTCTTTTCGAATTTGGTGCTAATACTGTTATATGGAATATGGAATAGGTCTTTGGATTATGGACGCGGATATTCTCTAATGGACGACGGCTGGATTATGAATGACGGACTAGACGCTTGTAATTGGCACCAAATTCAAAAAGACAATCATAGTATACAAAAACATAGGCTTGTTTCCTGCAAGAGAGAAGCGGTCAACAGTTTTCAGTGATGCCGGCAAGACATCATGATGTTCCAAAAATATCAAATCCGTATCGCTGATCAGTATTCTTAATACATAATATTCGTTGTACATTATGTAGATTTAAGGTCATCGCCATTTTTTTGCGATGGGGCCTGGCCTTCGCCAATATGCGGCGATGGCCATCACCATATAATGATGACGATGGAATATGGCGATGGTTGTAACTCATCATCATTTATTGGTGATACTGTCGTCGCCTTTTTTTGGTGATAGCCATAACCATTTTTTTGACTGTGTGTGTTGACAGCTTCCTGGAAAATGGTCAACTTCATTGTTGACAACACTGACCGATATATCTGCAAAACGTAAATTGGGAAATGCGAATACATTTGGCATGGATGTTCGCTTCTAATGAACAATATCATCGATACTTTTTCACGCAATTTTTAGCAGCTTGATCGGCAGAATATTGGGCTGATTTGTTATTCTGACACGCATCGAAGGAACCGCCGATGAAGAAGCACCAGTCCGATAATGAAGAGGAACCAGTTCGACAATGAAGAAAAAACAGTCCGACAATGCCACCAGATGAAAACATGAATTGCAAGCACCTAAAAGGTGCGCTGACCCCTCAGCCCGTTTTTTCTGGTCATTTTGGATATATGGTTTGCGTGATATTCATGTATATACTGTATATATAATAGACTTTGCATAAAATGTTTTAACGCCAGCGCTGAGGCGGGATTACAGCAGGCATGAAAGTGTAGCTTGATCAGTGGCAAGGGAAGATCATGCATGAGCAAGTGTGATAACCATGATAACGGGTTATTGGCAGAAACACATTGATTGACATTTGGTCCAAGTTCCAAGAAAAATTTAATATAAAACAAAATAACTTTTCAGCCTACTACGCCACAATTCACAATATTCCAGCAGATAAGAAAAACGAAATCTGTGTTGAAAAGCAAAATGATAAACAAATCCCAGATAATAGATTAATAGGAAAAATCCGAAATCAGACATCCACTAAATTTGTCTATAAACTATTGGTTGAAGCAATTCTAGAAAGTCCCCGGAATAGTCAGACAAAGTGGGAGACGAATCTTGGAACAGCAGTATCGTTGGACTGGAAACACATCTATCAAAACGCGTTTTCCATAACATCAGAAACTAGATTACAATATTTTCAATATAATATAAATTACCACATTCTGGAAACAAATGTATTGCTCTATAAATGGGGAAAGGTGCAAACTGTAAAGTGTAGTTTCTGTCAGTAGGAAAAAGAGACGATAATTCACCTATTTTGGAATTGCCGGTTTTCGAGGGAGGTGTGGGTAAGCTTCCAGGACTGGTTGGCCAAAACAAATATAACAAGAACACTTAAACTAACATTACAAGATGTACTCTTTGGGATAAAATCACAATCTATTTTGCTTAATCACTTGATAGAGTCCGAAGTAACCTGCCATCTTTTGACGTCATAAAAACCCATTTATACGACACACGAGACATGGAAAAGCGGATCGCGACAACGAACAAATCCATAACAGACTTCAAAACAAAGTGGGGTTTCCTGGCAAACTCGGTCGATTGAGAAAAAAAAATTGTAAGTGGTTGGTATCGCTATCAAAGAAAAAAAAAATACAACACAGTTTCTCCCCCGTATTCCTTGATTAGAAATATTTAACTTCCAATTAATTTTTTTTTCTTGTTTTGTTTGTTTTTTTTTGTCCCCCACCCCAGCACCCCTATCTCGCCCTTGGCGCACATACGATAGCCCTCATCTAACGAATGCGAAATATTTACTTTTGTCGGAGAACGGTATTATTAGGCGCTCGCTATATACAGTTTCTTATATTATTTCAACTAATATATGTATATATGTGTATGTGTGAATGTAAATATATGTAGGTGTGTATATAAATGTTTAAGCATATATGTGTAAGGTAGTGTATATATATGCATATGAATATGTGTAGGTGTACATGTGTGTATAGATAGACATATGTGTATGTGTATATGTGTATATACCTCCACAAGTGAAGATATACAGCAGAGCTGCCTTTGTATGTGGTAAAACTATATAAATAAATAACTATACAAAGATTCATATGTGTATGTATGTATGTGTGTATTAGATCCAAGATTTAGTAAAAATTTTGTACTGGACAGTATACGTTTTATCTTACTGAACAATACCTTTCATTTTAATGATCAGTTTTTTCTGCAGGTGCTGGGCACGGCGATGGGAACCAAAATGGCACCCACATACGCAACTCTTTGCCTGGCATTTTTAGAACAAAAACTATACAGACTAATAGATGAAAAGTATGGCCAGGAATTTGGCTTATATTTCCAAACACAATGGAAAAGATATTTGGATGATTGCTTTCTTCTCTGGAAAGAATCAACAGATGACATTCACAATATCCATAGCCTTCTTCAATCACTTCATCCAAAAATACAATTCACTATAGAAACTAGTTCAACGAGTCTGCCCTTCCTAGACATCCTTTTGAGAAAAGAAGGCAACAAACTTATTACCGACATCTTTCACAAACCAACTGACACAAAACAGTACTTGCACTTCACTAGCTACCATCCTAGACACACCAAAATACACATCCCTTACAATCTAGCTAGGAGGGTTTGCACCATTGTCACACAACCACAACTGAGAGATAGTCGATTAAAAGAACTTGAAATAGACTTAACACAAAGAGGATTTCCCAAACAAGTTATTAGGACAGGCATAGAAAAGGCGAGATCACATGACATTGTCCTTTTGAGAACTCCCAAAACTAAACTCCCTGAAAACACCATGGCATTCGTCACAACACATAACCCACACAATCCATCGGTCTTTTCAACCATTAATCAAAATTTAAATGTCTTGCTTCAAAGTCCGAAAATGAATGATGTACTTCAGAATGTTCGTCTCATCCAAAGTTTCCGACAAGCACCTAGTATCAAAAAAATGTTAACTAGAGCGGAATTCAGGGAACATTCTAACCCACCCGTAGTGAAAAAATGCGGTGACTCTCGATGTGGCACGTGCGAACATCTGATAGAAGGGCCTTCTATCACATTTGAAAATTCGGACAAGGTATTTACTGTGAAACAAGATATGAACTGCGCCTCTAAAAACGTTATATATGTGATGAGGTGTAGCGGTTGTACTGCCGATTATATCGGACAAACTTTATATCTACGAGGCCGTGTTCGCGTGCATAAGCAACAGATTTCGACGTCTTCGTTAAGACATATGCGCGTTAGTAAACATATACACAGCTGTGGCAAAGGAAATTTCACCAGATTTCCTTTTTATCAGATTACGGCAAGTAAATCAATTCCAAGATGGCTGGATGTCCAGGAAGCTATGTTTATAAGTAAATTTAAAAGCCGTTTGAATAGTACATGAATAATATATCTATCTATATGAAAGAACAGGACACTTACCATGTTTTTCCCAAAAACATACTTGGAAGGTGTGAGGTTAAATGAAACACAAATCATCTTGTATGTATCATTAGACATGTGTAGTCCTATCGTGGAGGCTTAATCCCACTTACAATTGTATACAGACTGACTTCATTGATTTGTACTTGCATTTACCAGATGTATTATTGTACTACTTTTCCAAGCATTACGGATTAAGCCTGTCCTAATAACTGAAATATGCTTTAATCCTCCCCATTAAGTTATTGTGTTCCCTTTTAATAGGGCTGTACTATTATTACAATACTTGAATAATCTGTATATAGAAATAATTGTATCTTTCATGACGTATATTGGATACGATCACCAAGGACAATGTTATACAACACTGTACCTTATAAAACTGTTACGATCTGACATACCGTGAGTATGCTCTCTGAAGAAGCTGAATAAACAGCAGAAATGCGCATATGTATCATTAGACATGTGTAGTCCTATCGTGGAGGCTTAATCCCACTTACAATTGTATACAGACTGACTTCATTGATTTGTACTTGCATTTACCAGATGTATTATTGTACTACTTTTCCAAGCATTACGGATTAAGATTGTATGCTTTAATCCTCCCCATTAAGTTATTGTGTTCCCTTTTAATAGGGCTGTACTATTATTACAATACTTGAATAATCTGTATATAGAAATAATTGTATCTTTCATGACGTATATTGGATACGATCACCAAGGACAATGTTATACAACACTGTACCTTATAAAACTGTTACGATCTGACATACCGTGAGTATGCTCTCTGAAGAAGCTGAATAAACAGCAGAAATGCGCATTAGAGCAATGTGAGCGTGTCGGCGTTTTCTCTATTTTCAAACAATTTATCTTCACGTTTGACCCTTTTCCTGAATTTCTACTATATATATATATATATATATATATATATACACACATACAACCAATATATATATACATCTTTTTGGAGGAATTTGAAAACTGGAAGTTGTTGTATATTATCCTGACATTTACATAGGATGTTTGTGTTTCTTTGTTTCTTTTCTCATACATGTATATATATCACGTCTTATTGTGAGAACACGTACCAGAAGAAGGTACAATATATATTTTTATTTTATTGTTTAGTCCGTTTTCCACCAACCCCTAACCCCTTGGCCACGTGGGCATTTTGATGGGTTGAATGTAAAACCGTGGCAAATTATGAGAATAAATGCCCATTGGCCTAGTCCAGGGCCATAATATCTCGGATACTCTTGGTTATAGTGTCTCTAATCCGTATCCAGACATGCCGCCCATATATCACAACAATGTGTGAATTGAGAAGCAGCTGAGAATAATGTTTTCAATGAAGAAGCAGTAAAAAAGTAAAGATATTCTTGAATACAGGCCTAAAAGAATTAGATGCCACTGCCCCTGTCACATCTTGAATATGCTCAACCTCCAGAATCTTTACTGGCCTACTTGCTGAGGAATTAAACTACCAGAGCCTGCAGTAACAAGTTTTGTGAATTAATTTAAAGCCTCGAGGTTCCATTCCTATGATAACCATTCTCAGGTGGTCTGAATATCGAATGGACCGCAACACAGGGCTCCCTGGAATCAGGGAACCTTCACAAATAACAATGCAACATACAACCAAGGGGGTTCCCAATAGGCATACCTCAGATGGACTGACTCTCGAATGGACAGCTACACAGGGCTTTTTGGAATCAGGGAACCCTCAAGAGTCACAATGCAACATACAGCCAAGGGTTCCCAATGAGCATAGGTGAGCATCAATAAACAATAAAAAATAATTAAAAATCATGAAATCATCATAGCCGTCTGAAAACCTAATCATTTCATCAGTCACCATACAGGAAACTCTCACCAAAGTTTGGTCAGGCCTGACTTCATAGATCTGCAGATATACAGCGGACAAGAACACATGTTGACGGACGAACGGACGACCGGACGGACGGACGGACGTACATGGCAACGACAAGACCCCGCAGCCCTATGGGCTGAGGGATAAAAACCATTGCATGGTAATTGTGGCAGCTCACACGGATACAGGGAAGTGTCAGCTTTCGTTGTACGTGAAATGCAAAGGGTGTAAGACGACGTAGGTGGTTCTATCATGTATGTGATTCGTGCAGTGAAATCTGCTCTGTATGTACATTTTACCCTCGAGTCCCTTCTCTTGTTATACCATTCCATATCATAGGGTTGTTGAAATTTTCAAACGGATGTGAAACCTTTTACTGACACGAAAAAGCTTAAACCTTAAAAAGCGCACCTGTTATATGACAAAATAATTAGTTTTTTCTTGCTCAGTCATTTGAACTCACTTCGATAATATGATAATATTTTCCAAATGTGTGTTTGGTCGAAAAGAGGATCAGTCGACCAATGTATGTACACTTAAGAACCAATATATATATGTTGACAGCTTTTTGGAAACTTCGCTATGTATACCAGTGGTAAAAACTGATGCTATGTCCGAAAACCCACAAATTCGAGATGAAAACCCACGCTCATGTTGTACAGTGATGTAGGGAAAATAATTTTGGTGTGGATACCTGATTCTAACACAATGCTATCGGGCCTTTTTAAATGCACATTTTAGTAGTTTGGCCGGCAGACTATTGGGCCGATTTGCTATTTCATGATGCATTAGGGGATGCGCCAATGAAGAAGAACCAGTCTAATAGTGATGAAATTACATTTGCATTTTACCTGTGGCAGCTTACACGGATACATGTGTGTAAGGTGAAGTATTCCTTGAGCAGGAAATAAAAAATATCACATTTGTGTGGATCCGTTATCTCTTTATTAATCTGATTGTAATTAATTATTTCTTATCGAGGTAACATAACTCATTATATTCCTAGCGCAAGCATGACACAATCCACTGATAGCGGGCCGGTGTAAACAGATTCATCTCTACTATGGCATCTTTGATGACACAAGATAAGAGACATCTGGTAGGAGAATACATACACTGCCTCTCGGCACAAATATAGCAACATATGATTGATGTTTATAAGAATATTGCTGCAGATTGCCGATGTCATTTGGGTCTTTAACGTGCCATCGATAAAATGCAAAATTGAGCTTCAGTTGGCAGGCGTGTATCCCTGCGGTGCAGTGATTGAAAAAGATATATCATCTCCGTATTAATGCGGCGTCAAGTTGCACAAACTCCACTTCTTGAACGGACAGAAAGTCTCGTGTTCATGTGTTAAATTTTTAGGTATCGTCAAATCAGAAGGACTCCGTGCACGTACGATTATAAAGAATTTACGTGTTAAACTGAGAAATAAGGTAAGCAACTATCGTCGACCCGTCATCAGTTACGTCTTTTTGAGCGGTCAAGTTAGTTCTGTATATATCGCGAGACTGTGCGAGTCAAGTGACTTAATTTTCCGAGGCTATTTGAGGCTGACCAACTTCATTTCGGTTTCATAGTATGTGGTTTTGAGCGGCCAAGTTTTGTATAGATCGCGGGACTGCGTGTGCCAAGTGACTCAATTCTTCGAGGTATTGATGCTGACCAAATTCATTTCGGTGTCATATAATTTGTTCTTTGAAAATCACCTCAACGCAGAGAGAATATGAAAAATGTGTCAAGATACGCCTGAAATTTATATTTTCCATAATGGCCATTTTCAGCACATTTGCTTGTGTGTCGGGTGACCGTTTGATGCATAACACTTGGTAGATAATTTTTTCCTGATAATATTGCCATCAAAAATGGGTAGTTAAATATGTCAAAATTGTAATCGTCTATGTTATCAGTGGTTTCCTTCAAATCCGGTGAAGGAAGGTAAATATTATTCACAGCGTCGCTAATATAGGGCTTATCCAGTGCTAGGAGATCGTCCATATCGCGTTTGGTGAATGCGAAGGAACCGTGTTTATCTTTTGACAATTTCTGCATATAAGCGTAGTCATACGATAACAGGTATAGGTCTGTCAACGCTGCCAGAAGGATTGAATCAAGTTGACCAGTTATTTTTGTGTATAGACATGACGGACCCAAACCTTCCGGGTTAAATTCCAGTTTGACCCATACATTATGGGCCTTTTTCACGCAAAAATCCGGGTACATACTCAATCCTTCTGACAGTGAAAGGTGATGCACAACTTGTACAATTGCGATACCTATACGCTTTTGGCATATTGTATTGCCGAATTTCACATAGATATTGTTAACGAGGACTTCAAGCAATTCTATATGTGCCGCAGAGCTGAAGAAAGCCATATGGCTTCTGACATTAACATAGCATAGGAAACTAGAGGGTTTTTCACTATTTTAGCTCATACACGTTCAGATTTAGTGCTAACTACGAAATAGCTTTTTCGTTTATTGACACGGAAATTCAGTTATTGACGATGTCTGGATATTAAATGTCGGATCTGACGCTTGCTATATATGGCATATTAAGATTTTTAATGAGCAGATAAACTACGCTAAACAGCCTATTTTGTAAATTCTTACCATTTTACACGAGTGATTTCCCATCATAGAAAAAATGATTACGTTAACCAAAACGACAGTTCGGAGTAATGTAGAATAATATCACCGTTGTCATAGAAATACATGACTGATTTTGGTTAACGTAATCATACTTTTGCTACGTTGGAACATCCCTAGACAAAATGCTAAAAATTTTGTTTAGCATATTTTGCCTGCTTATTATAAACCCAAATTCATGTCACGCAACCAGATTTTCGCTGAATGACATAATGGTATCTAGCCTTTTCATTCATATAAGTGAGCAAGTCCTGCTTTCAAAAGGTTTTGAATTTGTTCCAATTTATTACCTGTATATGGTAGGATTCTGCTGGTGGACTGTTAGTCCCCAAAGCCCGCCCTCTGTACACGACGTCGGGCATTACAGGTTAGTTTTCCTGGGTATTCTTGCATTTACCAGTTTTACCACATGTTGAGGCGTTTACTCCATCGGACGTACACGATGCTCATCCATTAACATCAGATGAGTTGTTTGATATGATCTGTCATCACAGCTATCGAGCTAGCGTATCTAATCTCGCTTACGCCGGTGCTAGGGGCCGTGTGGATACTTCATTGTCTCCACATGAATCACTGCAATAACAGCGCGGCTGAGATACTAAGGCTACATCTGAGAATCCACCGAATTCTCGGGTCTGAATGTGTTAGGTGTCGACGAATTCTTTCCTGTAGAGTCATGTGGTTGCTTTTTAGTCGCCAGACGTCGTCAATTTTCCCCACCTCTTGCATATCGCTCCAATTTATCAGTGCATCTGAGGGACGCATTCGTATACTACATGTACTGCTCCATCTTACACATTATGCTCGGTGGCTGATATCAGGCAATTTTGTTCCAAAATATAAAGAAAATCGTTTTAGTACTTTTCCGAGAAAACACAAAAAAGAAGAAAAGATAGGCGATTAGGATGCTGGTCATATCGGCAATTAATGTATTAATAGGTTTACCAATGCCATCAAAATTTATTCTCCAAACCGGGTATCTCTTTTTTGTTTTCGAAATTCACAGAAAATTACTTGAAGGATCTTCAGCTATCGAGCAAAATTTCAGTGTTGTGCAAAACTTCATCTCATTAACATCGTCGAAAAAGTTCGGAATGTATTATGGGTGTAGGCATTGGAAAACAATGCAGGGCTCGCATATGCCCTTCACGCTCAGTGTTAACCGGTTTGTTTCGACGTCAACAGTGGCAGTTGTGATATTGGTACATGATCTCATATATAAATGTGATGACACGCACCTGATTTTATTACTTTATCTTTATTCCTTATTTTCTATTCCTCATTCTAAAACTAGTCAATAACTTACGTTCCATCCCGTGGAGCATATGTGACTTGCATGTTTTTGCAAGTGTAGCTTGTTGTTCCAATGCGACACAGTTTACGCTGGATTAACGAACGTGGATCACTAATGAGAAATATTTCATGCATTAGTGGCGGCCCGTGTGCAAGATGAACGTTGAGGGGGTTTTTAAGTACAAAGACAGTCTTATGATCCAGAATATTATTTTCAGGTAAATATCTTTATTTGTCTGAAGGTATCGAGTGTTGTCGCCATGAAGATAGCCGGCATATTAGGGGTGTTACTGACGGTTTACAGCCATGCTGTCCTGGGAGAAGAAATAGGTATGGATATTATGACAATACATTTACAGACACAGAGACATGGAAGTCGATCCCAAATCTTCATCTACACAGGAAAGTTCCTCCTTGACACACAATCCGTAACAGCACCGTATAGCGTTGCACAGTATTCTGTCTTTAGAGGTCCTTTGGATTTCAGACCCGCTTCTTGACAAAGCATGACTAGTCAGCGTTTTAACATGGGAAGAGAAAAGACCATTCACATTTTGCTGCATGAAAATCAGGATCCTCTCCCGATTTGACCCGACCTACCCTCATTCATATTGACTCGACTTTTCAGCGCAGTTCTGCTTCACGGGTAACGATTTCACTTTGAAGTACAATGTGTTCACGCCTTTTACAAGATAATCATTGAATCTATCTATAATGTATTGATCTATAATTCGATTTTTAGACTTTCATCTGCGTCGGTACGTAAAATTTAATGTTTATCGGAAATGATCTCGCCTGATTTGGGCAACTTGTCATCACGAGTACAACACGTGCAAAAGGATAGGTGTCCAAATATTAGTCCATTATTACTATTACTGATGATACATAACCACAGGACCGTAAATATATTTCACTCTCTGGTACATTCCGAAATTGGATCTTCGTAAAGTTACAACTCTCCTCCCTCAAATAATTTAGAGATTTCGCTCTCTTCAGACTGGCAAACGGAGATTCAGTCCGTATTCACAGGGTTCAGTGAGGCCTATAAAAATCAACAGTTTGACGACTTGATGAGGAACTTCTTCACGAAGGACTTTGTACGCATCTCCCCTAATGGGATGGTAACAGACCGAGAAGGTAAACTGCACCGATTTTTATTCAAATACATGTATATCTACCAGCGATGAAAATGACGCTATTTGTGGAATATATCAAATTAATTTGACAATAAGGCATGAACTTTCTCGATCGTAGTCCAAGACTATAATTTTGTAGTTCGTTCAGGCGCAATCCATAATCTAACTTATCCATCAGATCAGATCACATTGCGCACATGTCTTTAGAATAATGATAATTTGCCAGTTATGTGCAGCCGGAAACAGGGGACACGAGTGTTCAACGAAATTAAGTTTATTAATTACTTGCTTGGGGTTTGAAGCTCAGAGTATGAAGGCGAAACTTCTCGATGAGCGAAGGTTCACTACCGAATATAGGACTGTCTATATGGATAACAGAAAAAAGGAAAATGATGAAGTCAAATTGTTACCCATTCTATAACCGCGAAAATCGCCCCACAAGTGCCACAAGTGGCGAGATAGAGTGTGAGAACTGGTCTGTAACTTTTGCTTGGAATATCTGTAATGTCTTTGCAACATTTTCCGAAATTTTAATTCTCATATTTTTTCGTATAAGTTTCATAACTTCTTTTGTCCCATGTTGATATTCACACCCAACTTAAGAATTACGAAACATAATTGTCGCATTACGCCGTTATGACGTCATCACATCCGTCAATAACCATGTGAACTCATTTGGTGTAATGTTATGTCCTCCTTTATATACTTCAGTGGCAATTGCTGAATACAAACGGATGTATGCAATGGGCATTTATGAGATAGAGTTTGATGCCCCCAACATCCTCATGGTATCTGACACCGAAGCCACAGAGTGGCACAGCTTTCGGGTCTTCAACGACAGTGGAATATACAAGAATGGGAAGTATGTATAACGAGAAAATATAATACAGGAGAAATAACTCAATCATATTAATGACGTTGCGAAAGTGAACTAATAAGCATGATAGGCAATGAATGGTAACAACGTAGCAACATTTGGTTTCACGCGCAAAATTTGCAATTATTTGTGTTACGATGTGTCAAGTGTTACGATGGACGGTGCAAAATTCAGAGTCACTATAGCATGTATACCTACCTACAAAAGCTGTTTGTAGGTAGGCGAAATAGTGTCTTCCATGAAATACTGTCTGTCATAAATTTCATTGGAACACAGAAGGGAAATTTGAACATCTAGAGGAAAAAGACATTCAGGAAATTCAAGATGAATAATATTGTCAAATTTAAACTATAATTGATGATTCCGTGAACCAATGAGGAGAAACGAAAAAACAGACCTCAGTAGTATAGAAAGGACGGATAAAGCCAGGTTGACCTACTTATTTGTTCCCCCGGGTAAAATTTAAGGGGGTGATCACGTGGCGATCACGTGATCAAGGCATGTACTGACCTGTCTGTGGGGTTTTCCCCACAATGTCGTACACGGAGGTGACCGAAGATGTCACGGAGGTCTCAGGGTAGGGAGCGAGTATTTAAACTCACATTTTACCGAGGGAGATAACTCTTGCATCCACCAGGGGGCGCTGTTTTGACCTGTGAACATGATAGGACATGTATTGACCTGTCTGTGGTTTTTTCCCCCACAATGTCGTACACGGAGGTGACCGAAGAGACACGGAGGTGACTGAAGACAATTTGTGTTTTATCTAGATTGGGTAGATAAAATGATTACTAGAAGTAGTGAACTTATTTTTCTACTTTCTAAGTCGCCTGTGACTGTATGCAAATTAGCTGAAACACTGACAAGGTTGCGGCTCATCTTCCTTGGTATATAAGAAATCCAAGGATCTTAAAGTGTATATACATGTGCGTACTGTTCAATGAAAATGGTAATAGAGGTCCGTGAAGATGTTACGGAGATCCCCGAAGAGACACGGAGGTGCCCGAAGATGTCACGGAGAGTTCGGTGAGGTCCGTGAAGATGTCACGGAGGTGGCCGAAGACACACGGAGGTGCCCGAACATATCACGGAGAGTTCGGTGAGGTCCGTGAAGATGTTACGGAGATCTCCGAAGAGACACGGAGGTGCCCGAACATGTCACGGAGAGTTCGGTGAGGTCCGTAAAGATGTCACGGAGGTCGCCGAAGAGTCACGGAGGTGCCCGAAGAGACAAATGGGGGTTTTCCCACAATATCGTTCACTTCCAAGTCTCTTCGAGTCTCTCCGGTCACTTCCGTAACATCTTCACGGAGATGGCCGAAGACACACGGAGGTGACCGAAAATACCCGAATGTCATCACCGGAGAGTGCCGGAGGTGACCGAAAACACCCGGAGAATACCGTTTTTTATTATAGTAGGGCTATTCGTAGCCCTACTCCTCCAAGTCTTTTGGGATGATGGTCACTCGTTTGGCGTGGATGGCGCACAACTTAGCATCTTCGAATAGACTGACCAAGTAGGATTCACTCGCTTCCTGAAGTGCCACGACGGCGGAGCTCTGGAATCGTAGATCGGCCTTGTAATCCTGGGCTATTTCACGGACAAGGCGTTGAAATTGCCGCTTGTTGATGATAGGCTCGGAGCTCTTCTGGTAACGTCTTATATCACGGAGGGCCACTGCTCCGGGTCTGTATCTGTAGGGCTTGTTTACGCCTCCGGTGGCTGACGCACTCTTCCTGGGAGCCTTGATAGCAAGCTGTGGAGCCTGCCCTCCAATGTATCTCTTTGGTAAATTTTTGGTACGAGCCATTGTTGAATCTTCTTTACAGCAAAGTGAAAAGATGAAGTGAAACTCGTAAAACCCGCCAGGTTTATATAGTTCGATATGCTTCAATTTCATTGGTTATAATGGCTTGTGACTATCTCTTCCATTGGCTAAATTTGCGAGAATCTCATTGGTTAAACTACGGCACGCTGATTGGTCAAATTGTCCACACTTATCAATGTCCATTGTACGCTAGAATCCCACCAAGCTCGACGGTTTTTGAGTACACTAAGATTTAGACCAGACAGACAAAAATGTGTTTCTTCACGATGTTCGAAGCCGGCTGAATTTTCAATGCACCAGCGTTGATGTGTAAAACAAATTTAAAATTCCCAAGGTTGAAGTTTTACTATTTTCCTGAAAAAATCAGATCGCTAACGGGTCGATAAATATTTTCCTGGTTTCATAGGGCGAATTTCACCTCATCATGGTGTTAAAAGCTCGCTAACTTTGAAATAAATGCGCCTACGTCTCTAAAAACATTGTACGTGTCTTCCGGAGAAGGTGATTATGTGATCCTGAAAAATTTACGAAGTTTATCCACGGGAAAGTGTGAATTTTTAACTTCCAAACTCGGAGGGGAGGGGGGGGGGAGGAGGGAGGTATAACACACGGCTATTTACATGCAGTATATTCAATCTACATCATCTTCAAGTGTGAAGTTTTTCAAGATTCAGATATAAGCGGAGAATTTTTCGACATATTTCACAACTTTCGGGAGATTTTCAGTACCCATAACTTATGAAACTGAAAATTTTAAGTCCTTAGCGTGTTCCTGCTAACAATGATTTAATGTCAAGCATGGAGATGTGCGGAGATATTTCACATTTTCTCGAACTGATCAGAAATTCACATCTTTGCTGCGTCAACACCGTTATACATTTTGGGCTCACACAAATCTGTTCGCCGGGTACAAATAACGCGTGTAGATTATAATTTGAGAGCAGCCAACATGAGTTTGTGTGTGATAGAAGGATAGCTTACGTTTATTTCGCCGACATCCATTGAATTTCACACCGAAATTATCGGTTATCGATACGCCCTCATGACATCGCGACAGAAACTACGGCCTGAAACTCCGTTGTTGATATTTCAGTGATGACGTCATCATTTTGTTCAAATTTACCGGGAACCCCCTTATATGTTTTTAGCAAAATTTACGTAGCGCAGGGTCGTATATTATCGTTGGGTTGGCCTGTTTATTTTTTTCAGTATGTTTTTCTTGTGGTATTGGCACAATAATTCAAATAAATAAATAAATTAATCCTACCATAGAACTCTGGTTGAAGTTAACATCCTTATAAAGCAACATTGGCCGTGGCTCAGTGGAAAGGCACTGAGCTCTTGATCGACAAGACATGGGTTTGAGTCCCACCGGCGCGGAGTGTTTTTTTCTTCTTTTTTTTCCCCTCTTATTATTTTTATTTTTTTATCTTGCAGGAAACAAGCCTATGTTTATGTTGTCTTTTTGAATATGAGATTCTTTCGTATACCAGCTGATTCAAACATCCGGTTCAATTCTCAACCTTTCGATTGGTTAATTTAAATAAAATAAGAAAAAATAAATAAATAAAATAAGAAAAAATAAAAATAAAAAAAATAAAAAATCGGTGAGTAGTAGACAAAGGGAAAAGGTTAATTGATATGTGTATATTTCACAGAAAATAACTCATAGTGGCTTGGGGTGTGATCATGCTGTCACTCTATTTATAGAGTTACATAGTTTGAAAACTACCATTTCTCAAATAATTTTCCCTATGTTTACATCGTTTGTAAACTATCATTTGTCAAATCATTTGAATACCTGCATTTGACAATAAAACTGAGAAAAAAAATAAAAAATAAAAATAAATAAAAATAATAAAAAATCAAAAATCGGGGAGTAGTAGACAAAGGGAAAATTGGGAAGTACTGACCATGCCCCGGGATACTTCAAGGTTATATGCATATCACGGCCTTAAGGCCTATGTTAGATGTAATCTACTTCACACTTTAGTAGTATAAAATGCGTGAGTCCTATTGACCTTGCCCCTCCAAAGAAATACGTTAAGAATTCGTGACCGATTCATTGTGTTAGTCAAAATCGGCTCTATTTTACAGGGTATATACCGGCAAAATGAGACGTGACCGATCAAGATCTCCTCTGAGACGTGAGAATGTGAGAGGCGAACACGACTTTCCTGAGGATGCTGTAGCGCCTCCGGCGGGAGCATTGCCCGAAGACCACCCTGTGAGTGAAATTTACCGACGCCATTGGAACACCATTCGACGATGTTTCCACCGTCATCGACCCATACTTGACTTGTATAATTTCCGACTACAGGACCTCACGTATCTTCCTAACTATGCCGAGAACATTTTTACAGACCAAGTGACAGCGTTCAAAGTGAATATGACATTTGGGTACATTTTACGGCACAAACAGACGGACCAGTTACGATATTTTTACCCGAGCAACAACAGCCATGTGTTTGATCAACCCTTCACCATCACCAATCGTGCGTCACTGGAGCCACTCATCGATCAACTCACTACGTTGGATCCGTTGGAATGGGCGCGGTTGCAACGGCCCAACACCAAATGGACTGTGGAAATGGTCACCAACGTGACATTTTTTGTGACCAAATTACGGAATCTTCCCATCGGTGCTCCTGTCATTCTCCCAACTTGGCTGATTCGTCGAAAAGGACTGTATGCGTTAACGCGAGGTTGGGGTGGTCCCTACAAAGACCAGAAATATCTGTTTCGGTGTTTAGCCGTTCATTTGAACGAATGCGATCCCCAGGCTTGTGATAGAGTGGCCAATATCTATTGGAGACAATATTTAGAGGAACAAGACATAGACCCGCGGCAGTTCCGGGGAGTCCCGTTCAAGTATTTGGATGTCGTGGAGTCACTGTTCAAAGTCAATATCTTTGTGTACCGTTTACTAAGGGAGGATGACGACGCATTTGTGGCTGAATTGGTTCATCGGTCAACAGAACGGTATGCCTCCACGATGAAAGTCAATATCTTCGACGACGGCGGGGTGAATCATTTTTCCCTGATCTACGATATGAGCCTGTACACCCAGTCCTACAGTTGTGCCCAATGCCATCGGGTGTTTGACCACTCTGGGCACCTACATCGGCACGAGAAGAGTTGCAACCACACTGTGAAACGGAAATTTCCCGGTGGAGTCTATCATAACACGCCTACCATCTTCGAGGAACTGGCTGATGAAGGAATTGTCATATGGGAAGAGGACCGCTATTTTCCCTACCGGGCATGTTATGATTTCGAGGCGATTTTGGAACCCATGGACGCGGCCTCAGCGAAAACGCAGTGGACACAGCGCCATATTCCCCTCAGTGTGAGCATTTCCACCAACGTGCCCGGCTATGACGCTGCACCCGTCTGTTCGTGTCCACCGGCGACGCCCATGACTTGATTACCCGGATGATGGTGTATTTAGAGGAAGTCAGTGCGGCTAGTACAGAACTATTGGTGTCCAAGTTCCAGGACGTACTGGACCAACTCGACGACCGGATGCCTATACCCGGTGTATCGTTCAGCGACGATGAAGAGTCAGAGTCAGAGTCGGAGACCGAGAAGCCGGAACACATTCAACCGCAGGATGTACCTTTACCTAAACCGTATGCGGAGAAATTGAAAGCCCGCTTCCTACAATACCTAGGCCAGTTACCTGTGCTCGGCTTCAACTCGGGGCGATACGATCTTAACATGGTGAAGGAATTTCTGTACCCTTACTTGGCCCAGTCCAATACCATCAAGTCCGTCATCAAAAAGATCAACAACCACATGGCCCTCACCACCACATCACTCCATTTCCTGGATGTACGCAACTACTTAGCTCCCAATTATAGCTACGATCAGTGGGTGAAGGCCTATGACTGTGCACAAACCAAAAGGAGGTTCCCTTACACCTATATGTCGACGCTCGACCGCTTGGAGGAAACACAGTTGCCATCCCGGGACGCGTTCTTTGACGATCTGAAGCAGGTGGAATGTTCGGAAGACACGTACCGGGAACTACAGCAGGTATGGAACGGCCAACATATGCAGACCTTGCGAGATTTCCTGATATGGTACAACAACTTACATGTGGTTCCTTTCCTCGAAGCGGCCGAGAAAATGGTTCAACTGTTCCGGCATCAAATGCACGTGGACATCTTCAAGGAGTGCTTGAGTTTACCGGGTCTCGCGCTGCGCCATCTTTTTCAAGATTGTCCTACATACTTCTCGCTGATACAACAAAAAGACGCGGACATGTATGATTGCCTAAAGCAGAACATCGTCGGCGGGCCCAGTCTTATTTTTCATCGCTACCACGAGAAAGACGTCACCACCCTTCCAAGTGGAAAACCCTGTGCCAAAATCATTGGATTCGATGCCAATGCTCTGTATCTGTGGTCTCTCGCCCAACCCATGCCCAGCGGTCATTATACGCGCTGGTTGGCGGACGGCCGGCATTTCACACCTCAACGTACACCGTACAAACATCTCGCTGACCAGTGGTTGGATTGGGAAGCCGATCGACGGGGAATTTACATACGCCACCATACCAACGCCACAGAGAAGCGGATAGGAGATCGTCGACTCCCCGTCGATGGGTTTGCTATTATCCACAATAAGCCCACCGTTTTCCAGTTTTACGGCTGCTATTGGCACGGCCACCAATGTCATTTCAGCGCTGGACGTTTCAACGAACGACGTGGGAAATCGGCAGAAGAATTACGGGAAAAAATCCAGGAGAATGGAGATTACGTCAAAGAGAGGGGGTACGATCTTATCGAACTGTGGGAGTGTGAATTTCACACCATGTGCCAGGCCCTCCCACACTTACGCGACTTCCTTAAAGCGCGCGAGTACCCCCTCAGTCGCCGACCACTCCTGACCCTGCCACAGCTTTTCGACGCCGTTCGTTGCGGGACCCTGTATGGATTTGTGGAATGCGACCTCCATGTTCCCGACACTCTCAAGCCACGATTCGCCCAGTGCCCGCCTATTTTCAAGAACACGCTGGTGAGTCGGGCTGACATGGGAGATACCATGGGCGCCTATGCTGAGGAACATGACGTACTTCAACAACCTCGTCGAATGCTGATTGGGAGCATGTGGGGAGAGAAAATCTTGCTGGGTACCCCGCTACTACAGTGGTACATGAGCCACGGCCTCGAAGTGACGCGCGTGTACCAAGTGATACAGTATATACCCAACGCCTGTTTTGCGCGGAATGCCGACATCGTGACGTCTGCCCGTCGTCAAGGTGATAGAGATCCGAGTAAGGCCATCATCGCCGAATCGTTTAAGCTCACGGGCAATGGCTATTATAGAAAAACGGTGACCAACCAAGACAAGCACATGAACGTCAATATCTGTACTACACCACAAGCCCGCAAAAAGATCAACTCGCCTCTGTTTCGGTCCGTCGACGTCATCGATGACGATACGTATGAAGTCACTTCAGCCAAAAAGACCATTCGTTACAACCTGCCCCTCCAAATTGGATGCATGGTATACCAGGTGGCCAAGCTGAGGATGCTCCAGTTTTTATACGATTTCATGGGTGTGTATTTCGACCCATCCGATTGGCAAATCATGGAGATGGACACGGACTCTGCCTACATGGCCGTCTCAAACCCGAGTTACGTGCACAGTATGAGGCAGAACGGGACCAGTGGCTACCTCGACCTGCCCATTACCAGTACGACAAGCGGACGCCGGGCCTCTTTAAGCTAGAGTGGAGTGGCGAGGCCATGATCGCCCTGTCGTCCAAAACATACTTCTGTTACGGTGGAGATGGAAACAATAAGTTCAGTTTCAAAGGAGTCAACCGGCGTGACCCCGCCATCGACAAAGCCTTGTACCTGGACGTGCTCCAAAGGCAGACCAATGCGAGTGGCACTAACCGAGGTTTCCGGGTCATCGACCACCAGATGCGAACCTACATCCAGAAACGAGATGCATTCACTTTCTTTTACACGAAACGTAAAGTTCTTCCCGATGGAGTCAGTACGACGTTCCTGGACTTGTGAACACTACATATATTATCTTTGACGGTATACCCGGACTTGTGAATTCTAATGGACATACATATTTGGACTCTGAATTACTCTCTATATACATTACACCATGAACTTGTTTGTGAACTTCATTCTTTTGAATAATTACTCTATACACCAGTTCGATGACTTGGTCTAGCTGTTATATATTCCACTGTGACTTCTCCCTATATACATACGTTCACCTTAATTCTTGTTTGCACCAGTTTCACGTTCTTATATACTTGTACATACATTCTTGTTCACTTGTTCACGTTAATAAATATTCGAACTTCACTTGGGTTTTCATGAAGTTTTTTATTGAACAACACCACCGAAACATTCGTACTAACCATGCTCCGGGCAGGTTATATCAAGGTCTTAACACCTATGTTGGGTTTCTGAGTATTGATGGGTTACATTGGACCCCGAGCACAGAAGAGTTCTAATTTTTCCTTAGACCTTAGAAGTATGGAATGCATGTACTAGAACATCCGGGACCTTTTCACGGCCCGGCCCGCCCCGGCTGCAGCGCGCGCGGGTTGTCCGGAAGTGCGCGGGTGAATTTCAGATTATCCTAGGCCACTGATGGGCTATTCATGGACATGCTTACACAGAAAACACACAAGACAGGGATTTTTTGGTGAGATCTCATTTTTTATTCAGTAACAACGTGAGAACAGCCACGTGAAAAAACTGAAGCCCAGAACAGGGGGCTTGAACATTGAAAGAACTGAAGCCCAGAACAGAGGGACTTGTACATTGAAAGAATTCAAGCCCAGAACGGGACTTGTACATTGAAATGATGGGCGGCCCAGTCATATACGAGTACATCGCGGTCCTCGGCCTTGGGGTACTCGTCAAACATGTGGACGATCGTCTGCATGGAATGTCCCCGACATCGATGGTACAGGTAAAACAAGCAATATTGTCCGCACACCATACTGTCCAGGCTTTGCAACGTTTTAGTATTCCAACACCACGTCTCTGTGCCTTGATCCATGAAGTCTGTTAAATCGGAATGGAGGGGTGGTAGGCCGTACGGATCAAAGTATTCGCCCTACTCTTCTGTCAAGTACACGGCCACCCAGTGTTCACCGGGTCGATCCATCGGGTCTGTATTCAGGACGTAAGCAGCAGGATACACACGGTCTAATGGGAACACGTCTCGGGCGAACACTCCTTGAAACACCATGCGTGTCCCTGGATCATTCTCCAGCACGGTGCGTATCTGGTCTGTATCCATGTTAGGTGGCAAAGTCACACAGGACGTTACGGCTTTTATCGATTTGAATGATGTTGTCAAACTCAGCGTAGCAAATCACATTGATGGTTTTCGGTAAAGGTGTCCCGAAATGCAGTTCCAAGCGTAAGTTGCCTTTCTTGACGAGACTCAGTTGATGATCGTTGTCTAAGGTGGGAGTCAGATCGAAACAGAACAAGGTGTACCCTTTGCCGAAATCGTCTCGACTGATCATATTTCCCTCGTCTTGGTTGATTTGGCCAGTTGCCGTGAAGAGGTTCAGATAGCTCCGGATGTAATTGTCCGTTCCGAAATTAGGTTGTAAAGGCCGTGCCGGTACCTGTGGGCCATCCACATGCAGGGCCACGAAATTGATGTTGAACGCTTTTAGGTTGAACGGATTCCTCGAGAGAGTCCCATTATAACTGACGTTCTCCACACAGGCTAGGGTTAAACGCTTGGGCAAATCCCCCAGGAACAGGTTTTCTTGATTGACAATCATATTGCCTTTAGGAACGGAAAAGACCTTGGTCTGTACTCGTCGAATCGGGTACTGGGCTGGTTTTTTCACCAAGGCTCTGATGTGCCCCAACTGTACACCTGGGCTCGGTTTCACTTTGCGTACAAACAGACATGCCTCTTGGATGACAATGTTATACTCGAGGTCCTCACCCGGGGCCATCAAGGCAAACGCAGGCGTTGCGCGCACTAGTCGTATTTTGACAGGTACTCCATTCAAGAGGTATCGGTCCTGCATGAATAAGTCCGCATGCAGACGTCCCATCATATCGACCGATTGACTCTCTGCTGTGAAATCCACTCTCTCCGTGTAGCCGTCATTATCAGGACTCGCTTCCATCTTGCCTGGGGTATCTCGGTAGAACAACGGGGCTGTCAAATACGACTTTTTAGCGTCACGCCCGTAGGATAACAGTGTTTCGATGTAGGCTCGGTACGGGTACGCGTTCGTCGAGGCGCTGACCAGTTTATCACTCAGGGCTATATCCACTTGCTGGAATAGCGAATGAAGCCAGAGATTCACTGGATCCACGGGTGCATCTGCTTTGAGGACTGACCCATCTTTATTGGTGATTTTAGCTTTCACGTATAGGTACGTATGGGCTAAATCCAGGTAGGTCGTATCTGCGTTGGTGATGGTGAATTCAATGGGGCCTGTGGCTGTAATGCTGGAAAGGGGCAGATGTTCCACCCATTGACCCTCTTCGGCACTGGTCTGAGTAGGTGGGACGGTCCATAAATCAAATTCACTGTTGGTAGAAGGACACGACTCGGCATGGATGAAAGCCATCTTTAAGAAAAGATATCCTTGGTCTTCGATGTGCGTCGTCGCTGGGTCGGTCGTCGACTGGTGCGTGGTCTCGGTGGTGCAGGTCTTTTATTCCCTACGGTGCGTTGTGCTTTGGCGACCAAGACGCCTCCTGCTTCTTTGGCTCGACGTTTCAGTGCTTCTTTGGGTGCCGCACCGCCCAAGACATCACCCGCCACTTGCAGTCCACTGCGCACCGCTTGTTTGCCGATCGCTTTGACCCCCACGCGTCACCAAGGGCAGGAACGTTTTGACGATGCTCCCGAGTATGTTCCCCAGCCCATGTCCTCGTTGCATGCGTGTACCTGCAAAGACAGGAAAGCTACCCCCGGCCTGTTTGGTGTAATGATCGACGTAACTGGCTGTATGGCATTGATAAGGCACCTTCATTATGCAAAGTGAACCGCTCGGACTTGACGGAAATGAAGTGTCAGCACCACTTTCCCACGCTCGAATGCAATCGGTTGACCGGTGTCGTCTCTTATATCGATGACGATGGAGCTAATATCGGTCTGACTGACCGGTAGATACACGATATGCCTGAAACTGTGGGTGACTTGAGCTCCATACTTGCCTTTCACCGGGCAGACGCGCAGTAGAGGTACGTTGCTGTCGCCGACAATGTGTGCATCGACCACGTCCGAGTAGATGTACAGGCCATACATACCACCACGCATGTCCATCGGGATGTGGGCTCTCTCGCCGGTGGGGCCAGCGTACCCCCGTAGATCGAGACCCAGCATTTGCTGTAGGGTAGGACTGAGTTCGACACTCACGTTGGGGCTGAGCGTGAGACAGGCCTTGTCGTTGTGTGCGTTGTGATCGAAGTCCACATGATTTTTGAAGGGGAAAGATTTTATGGGTTTTGAAGTATTCGTGACGTCTCGTAGAGACTTATAATGCATCAGACTTCTCAGTCCATCCATGAACTCCTTGGGGGTATCGTATTGACCTTCGGGTAGTTTGAGTCGAGTTTCTTGTCCTTCGTAGGTCACCTCGTACCATACTTCATTGGCTCGCACGTTGTACCACGAGTAAGGGTATTGGATATCCACGAGTCCACATTCCCAGCGTCCAGGTAAATGCAACGGTTGTGGTAACTGGGTCACGTACTTGGTCAAGGTGTTGTCAGGAAACACATCAGCCGAGCTGTTACTGGGTAGGGTGAGGTAAAACATGACGACTGAGCTTTCCTGCTGCTGCTGTTGGTTTTAATACTTCTCCCAGCCCTTGGGCGCTAATCGTCGTGATGGTCGCGGTGACTTAGATCTTGGTGGTTGCAGGGGGTGGCGTGGTAAAAGGGGTGAAAAAGTAGGTGCCCGCCGTGGTGGTGTTTTGGGGGGTGACTCCGGTTCCCACTCGTGGTGTGGTGAGAGTCGTCGTGCACGACTGGGCGATTGCATAAAGGCCCAGCGCTGGGGGTTCCCCACCAATTCCTGTGGTACATGCATGTCTTTCAAGCCTTGAGCGAAGACCTCCCATCCTCGAGGATTCGTGTGCGACCTGCGTTGACGCATCAGGTCATTCACTAAATCCGTCATGTGGGTACCGGGGACCACCTGATTCTGTACCAGTAGTTCGCCTTTATCATTCCAAGTCATGTTAGGATTCTGTTTCATCCCTTGTAATACCAGGCCAGCTTGTTTCTTGAACGAGGCAGGTACACTCTTCAGGACTTCGTCTTCGACCCACTGTGGAGCTGTGGGTGGTACCCCTGGTAATGAAGGCTGTTGGAGCGGTGCTGAGGTCGGTGGTGTGTCGCGTGGTGGTGGTGGTGCTGGGGTAGAGAGGGTTTTGTATTGGTCCATGAACGTCATGTACCGCTGAAGCGTCTCATTGTACTGTTGTACTTTCTCACTGTCGTTTAACCCCGGTCGTTGTAAGATCTGACGCATCTCTTCATCGAGGGTGTTTATCGTCTTCACCGTAGAAGGTACGGGGTACGGTGATTGGAGGTTTTGAAGGAGCCGAGGTTCGACGATGATCATTTTTTTCGTGTGGTTCATTGTCGGCAGAAGAGTCCACCCAATACTGGACCCAACACGGAAGCGGCCAACGGTGCTAAGATGGCCCCGAGAAATCCACCTTTCTGTAACACCTTTTTCTTTTGTGTTTGAGAAACTCGCTTCTGGACTAAGGTTCGGAGACCTGTCTTATGCTTGGCCAACTTCGCCTTCTGAGCCGGGGTCAGTGGTACGTTGCCTTTTAAGATATTGAGTCCAATCTCGCACAGACAGCACACGAGAGCGGGGTCTGCACCGCGTACAATGGTTCGAACCAACTCGGGTGGGGCCGTCTTCAATACACGGAGCGTCGGGGCGTGCTTCCGTACTCGCGCAGACATCATGTACAACTAATGCTAGAACCCACAACCCTGCCCTTTTTATCTATCTCAGAGAACAGAGACAAAAATCAACCATGATGTGGTATTCATTCTTTTATTATCCCCATCATCAAAACACACACACCCCAGCTGGGGGAGCCACTGTGGGTGTGTTTACATTATTTTTGCATGTACACGTGGTGAGTCTCTCCGGGAAAGATTCCGGTGCGTAGTCGAAGGTGATCGGGGGTGGCTTGCTTCAGGTCGAAGAGCATATACCCGTGCTGAGGGGTTGTCGCATCTTTAAAGGCTTCCAACGCAAACGCAGTGCGTCCAGGGTACATCTGTTTCGCCAGGTGCAGCAGTTGAGTGGTATCTCTCGAGTTTTTGAAGAACACCATGTAGTGGGCATTTAAGCTGATGTTCCGATGTTCTTTGTTTTTACTGAACAGATTCTGCACAATGTAGATGATGCTGAGCCGTCGATGATGGCTGCCTTTGGTAAAGAGTTGGGTGACCCGACTGTCCGTCTCCGCCATCAGATCATCCAGAACCACTAAGGTGTCGGGTTCCAAATCGGCCAGGTTGGGTAGGCCTTCCACGAACGTGATGTGGGGCATTGCTGCATACGCTGCCTGCCATTCTCCGTAACACCACACGACTCGGGCAATGGGTGGGGTGATCATGCTGTCGGCGTGTTGAAGGAGCTTCCTGACGAAGTGCGTTTTGCAGGAACCCGTCGGTCCTGCGATGACGCAAGTGAAGGGATGCTGCCAACGTGGGTCCATGGTTCGAGGTGTATCCGCTGTCGTGGTAACCCGCTCTTGTAAATTTGGTACGAGTGAACTGGAGTGGTAGGTACAACGTCGGTCGTCGTCTGTTCACTGCGAGTGATGATGGTGGTGGGTACAACGTCGGTCGTCGTTGTCTGTTCACTGTGAGGGATGAAATCCGGTGGGTCTTCAGACGTAGTAGGTGTACTTGGTGTAGATGTTGACTCTATACTCGTTGTGGCTTGTACACAGGGTGTGGTGATGACTGGGCTCGATACGGGGTTGACTGGTGCTCTCTGTAGACCGGTTTCACTGATGGCTGGTGTTCTCAATTGGTTAAGTAACGTGCTGACATAGGCTACGTCGTAAAACACACCTCCGTACAACACACTCAGCAGGGTTAGCAATATCACCACAAAGCCCACTTGCGCTTTGCGCGTTTTGGGAGACGCTGTGTTCAGAGACGGTTGCACCGTGTTCATGGTCGAACGTGGAATGAAGGATGACGGTAGTGGTGTCTGGCTTTATAGTCGTTTCACCTGGTTGGCTGCGACCCAGGAATTGAAGGAACTGGGCCAGCCTTGCCATTTCACGAAATGAAACAGTTTGCCACGTCGACGTTCCGTTTTCAAAACCTGCTCCACCGTGTAGTAGTCTTGCTGTCTTTTTACGACAGGCTGTAATTCCATCTCGTAGAACGTGCCTAGCAACGGTTCCCCTTGAAGATCTTCCAGTTCATAGACTCGCCGCTGTCGGGGTAGGCGCCGTTTAATCAGGAAGTGCTCATCGCTCCAGTTGGGCAAGTAACTTTTCTCGAACTTGCCCCTGAGTTTACTGATCCGTACAGGGTTCCCGACCTTGAACACCGCCTTCGACGTTCGCTGCGATTGTATGGGGTACAAGACACGCCGGACTTGGGCTTCATTGCGTTGGGTCACGGTAATGGGGGCTCTCTGTATACTCCGGTGATAGGCTCGATTGTAACCATTCACAAGTTTCGGGAGAACATCGATGTACCGTCTTGTATTCTTATAGGTGAAATATTTATACATGCGGCCTTTGAATGTCCTGTTGAACCTTTCCACCACGGAAGCCTTGGTCTCGTTGTACGTATGGAAGAAGAAGACCTTCTGTTTCTTGAGAAAGGCTTGGAACGGTCTGTTGAGGAATTCCGTGCCTTCGTCGGTTTGCAAATACAAAGGTTTGCGCCCGGTCTTGAAGATGTCTTTGAACGCCGCTATGAGATTCGCCCCCGTTTTCGTCCGGATGGGTACCACCCACGCATACTTCGATAGGATATCGATGCACGTCAAGATATACCGATTCCCATCGTTGTGTTTGGCAAAGGCGCTCATATCGACCAAATCCGCTTGCCACTGGGCATCTATTCCTCCCACGATGACCCGGTTCCGTAGAAAATGGCGACGGACAGATCGATGTAAGGTATAGGTGTCTTGTTTTCTTAACCAATCTCGGACTTGGGCACGTTGTATCCCCTGGGGTTTGGCCGCTCGATAGAGAGCCGACAATGCACTATAGGCCGCCGGACTGTCGGGACTGTAGTATAAGTTATCCAACACCTTCTCCCAGCGCTTCATGGTGACAAAATGATGATGGACCCGGAGAGTATCGCTTATTTATAACGAGGTCGAAGTTTCTACCACCGTTGTGTTGGTTGACTGAGTCTTGCCGGATAGTCTATAGCCTCGTCGTCTGGTTCATTGCTAGACAGTTGTTCATTGGGTTCAGCCAGCGCGTCCTCAATAGCACGAGCCCACCCCAACTGGTCTGATGACCGCTCGTCCGGTGTAAACAGCTGGTCCACAATAGGCACCACTTTCTCCAAGGCTGTCCACAGGTCAGGGTCTAGGGTGAAGCTTTGCGTAGGATCGTGGTAACGCCCCACACGGGCAAAGAAGGGTCCACGGTGTACGTAGTTGGCGTTCTCGAGGTGGATGAGGTTTCCGTCGAGCTCACCGCTCAACACCCGTTTAAATTTGGTCCAGCCATCACGGTGTAGGGTAACCGTAGTGGATGTGTACTCCGAACCCCACCCACAGACATCCCGATCTTCCACGATGGTGACTTTATCTTCATAGACGTGTAACCCCACTGGGGTGTAAGGGGCAGGATGGCTCGTAGGACTGGTGACATGGTTGACCCAATGACGAAGGATGAATGACACACACGCAGACTGTCTCTCGTATTTATGGACAGGTCTCTCGGTGACATGGTTGACCCAATGACGAAGGGTGAATGACGCACACGGTGACTGTCTCTCGTATTTATGGTGAGGTCCCACTGTCAATGCCGCAGCGCCAGGGTGAATAAGGCACAGACCATGACTAGGCCAACCAGCCGTCGCTGGTTCCGGCGTGAGCGCTCGTGGTGCATAGCCCGGGCATCAAGGATGGCTGTCATAGTCCAGTAGTGGTGAGTGATGGCACACCTCTCCATCGAGTGCACTCTGTCGAGGACCGCTTCTGTGAACTCTTTCAGGATCTGGCGTCGCCCCTCGTTGTCGTAGCCATCTGCAAACATGGACCGAACCACTGCTCGGTAACCCGTGAATGAATTAACCACGGTCGCATGCTGTAAAATGCGAGTGGCATAGGGCTCGGTCTCCGTCATGGCTCTGCAACCGTAGATAGGCCGATGAATGCAGCAATGCCCTGAAAATTTCCACTTTTATTCGTTTTTTCTGAAATTCGTGTGTTTTCGGTGACCTCCGTGACATGTTCGGGCACCTCCGTGTCTCTTCGGCCACCCCCGTGTACGACATTGTGGGAAAACCCCCACAGACAGATCACGTGATCGCCACGTGATCACCCCCTTAAATTTTACCCGGGGGAACAAATAAGTAGGTCAACCTGGCTTTATCCGTCCTTTCTATACTACTGACCTCTCATCGCCTCTCTCCGAGCAGAGGCGAGATGACACATTGTGTAAAAATACACGACAAAATGTTCATAATATAGCTGATATTCTGTCTGGTCTTGAATTTCAGTTGCGCCATGCACTTCCACTATGAGAACGGGAAAGCCAAGATCCACTTTGCATTATTTAATTGATTCACAGTGAAGTGTCCAATATATTGGCCAGATGTGAGGACATGAACACGGATTTGTCGTTATCGTACATGAATCGACTTGTACACGGAATCCGAGGGTGGTGTTTGGTTCCATGCTACTTCTAAGATTTCTTCTTTGAAGTAGCAGGAACACAACTAGGCTGGGTGGTGCTTAGTTGGTTCGTCGTGATACAGCTGAAATATTGTTGAAAGCGACGTTAAATTCTATTCACTCACTCCCTTCATCTCTTTGCCCGGTGATTAAAGATCCTTCACATTATTATCCAATTATTCGAAGCAAACATTTAGTCTTTATATAGAGTATTATGCTTGGGAATGAAGGGGGACGTGTAAATGTGTGCTGTATAAAGCGTCAGATCCGACATTCAATATTCAGCTGTCGTCCATAAAGGATTTCCGCTTCTCCGGCATAGATTATTCGTCATATATGATCAACTACCCAACATCCGCTTCCGCGTCCCCAGTGACGGTAGTTCCGATGGGAGTCGAGAAGTGTCACCATCTGTGGCTCGACGTTGTTGTTGTTGTGGATTTGGAAGACGAGAATGGAAATGTCTGTAAACAAATCTTACATGTATGACGCTCTGTAAATAAATAAATGAAAATCAGAACATGTAGCTGTGCAAGGGTAAATATGTGGAGAGACTTACTGAATATCAATTTATCCAGAGCAAACTTCCTCTGGCTGAGAATCCGAATACCAATCTTGGGTACAGCCACATAGTCCAGGCATCCTATTATAACCAATGGGAGGAACGGATGTTAGAATAAGCTAGAATAATTTACACCCTGTCTTTGACATAATGCACCGAAATCAAGTCACAGTCAGAGTAACTAATCAGTGCAAATATTTCCTGTTTAGCGTAACGGTTATTGAGCCTTGTCAACAGATTTGATTGTCTTTGTTTCAACCTTCTCAAATTTGATGATACATATACATCTTCGATGTAAAAGTATGCGCTTGCAAGATCACGTATCAAATTTATTATGAAGATAGGTAAGTACATATATTCCTGGGCGACAGGCGCCTACTGATTGGTGGATCAGGAACAATTTACCTGGAGCTATAATGGATAGACAGTACCTGTCAGTACACAAACGTAAATATGCCATCAAGACAACAATTTAATAGTGTTGTGGTGAACCAGATATCGTCAAAACAATTTGGTGGTAAAAGGAAAGCTGTAAAAGCAGCGCATGGGATATTTAACGTCATATTCATTATTCAATCAATAACGCTTAAAGTATATTTAGCAATAACGCAAGAAATAAAGAAATGTAATCTCATGTCAATTTTACTACTCAGCAATGAATGCGAAATGAAAGAAAATAAGCAATACAAGGAATAAATATGCAAGAAATACAACATGATATTTTTTATCTATGAAAGCTGATGGTTAAGCTTTGATTTTACAATTATTTCATTTTCATTCTACTTTTGAGAACACTTGACAAATACAGTGAAACGTTGCATATGAAGAAGCTGTTATCCCTATTTCCTTCTTGTGATTTCGTTTTGCTCGGTTCGATGTTAGCATATAATCTGAGTCAACTCGTGCTTCCACAAAGGGTTCAAAACGAAACACGAGTGTTACTGCTAACTACTGTTCAAACATATCCAGCGAATACTGACTAATGGGACAATACCAAGTAAAACATATTTCGTCTGATGCTTCTCAAAAAACTTCACCTACGCTATTCATAGTGGTATCGAAACACCAGACTGCAACCTCGTTTGATGGTTAAGAAAGAAGAAGAAAAAAAAACACGAATAAAAGAAAAGAGAGACAAAAGCCAGCTGCCGAGTGTGAATATGTTTAGGGGTCACGTCCAATCGATCGAGACGGTTTCTCGATAAACGAGTAAAACCGATAAATATCTCGTTTCGAAGGGTCCTGGTTTATCTCTATCGATTGTTGTCCGGGTTTGCTCCCGGTTTTCTCTCGAAGCACAAGACCATCTCGATCCCCCTCGAAATAAATAGACATGCTTCGAGAGTTGAATCGAGATGCCATAAAAAGGGATAGTTTGAACCATTCGGAAGGCGTATGCTCGTTATATATATTTATACTCGGTATATATGCATTTAAACACGGATAATTAATTAGACTGAACAATTAGACAATTAGACTGAATAATTTAATATTATTTTGTTATTCCGTCCAGATATCTGTATTCGCATACTTGCTCTGACAGCGCAATTTCGCTATACGTCATGAATGGAAAGAAAGAAACATCACCAATTAATGTTATAAAGGTTGGTTCATTATTATTCAGTGTAACGTATTTCGAACCTTTTTTTAAAATTTGAATCACTTTATGAGATACGTCCAGGAACTGTGCATTGAAAAAAATTCTGCAAGTCTGGAATAGAATTCCATATGTTCCTCTGAGACTATATCAGAATAGAAGATCTCTGTCGTCAGAGATTTTCCCTGTATTTGGAAATGAAGTGGTTATGAAGACCACTGGAGTGGCTTGTATCACTCTAAACTGGAGAATATAAATTTAAACGCTCGATCGAAGTTTTAGAGCCTTTCGCACAAACAACATGCGGTATCGTTTATAGTGAAAGGTATGTAATTTTGTCTGAAGCGTGATTGCTCCTTGAATTAGCCGGTAATTACTTTCATTATTTGATTAATTTCCTAGACACATGAAATCAGCAACAAATAATAGAACGTGAGTATATTGTCAAGTCGAGCGAACAGTGTTGTTTCAGTTTTCTCTTTCAAAGAAATTAACCCTCTCCCTTCTTTGTTGTTTCAAGCCGACGGTTTTTTACAGACCGACTGTGGTGTGAATTATTAACACCTCTAGTTCGATTGTCAGTATTTCCGCTAACTACTTCCAGGCAAACTTATGTCAGAAAAAAACTGTGTTGATATAATCTCTGTATTTGAACTATATCACAAGACAGGAAAATGGAATCTGCAATGAATGATTACAAATTATGAAACAAATTAAACACCAAGGTTAATACACTGGTCGAACACTTAACGTAGATTTTAAGTTGAACCATGTTTGGCCCCCCAAATTTTTTATTTAACAATAAGTGACTCACGATTCTATATCATTATTATTCAGATCATATCCAGTTAGTGTGTCATTTATTCTCGAAGGATACTAGTCAGATATACATTCATATATTTATATATAGATAAATGAAAGTTTTCATTCAACTGGATTCTGCAGACATCAGGACAAATATATCGACTGAACGATGAATAATATGGAAAGCATCTTTAGAAAAAATCTGTTCTCTGGGTCCTATTTTTAGCCGCGATATGCGTATACGACGAGAGCCCCCAACATATGATACCATCACAACGCTTTATAAAGCTAAGATAGGCCAAATTACCGGCAACAAGAGGCGGACATATTGAAACCGGGATCCCCTTCGAGATTACCGCTCAGTTTCCTATCCATCTCGAAAACCGGGACGTTTCGATCGAGATAGAACCGGGAGCAAACCGGGAGACGTGGCCAGGGATCCCGGTTCTGCCCTCCCGGTTTCAACCGAGAAATTACTCGATCCATCTCGAAGGCTTCGAGAAAGTGCCTGGATTAATTGGACGTGACCCCTTACGGAGTTGCTGTTCGGTTGTCGCTGGGTTTACAGCTAAACTGACCAATTCTCATTGGTTTTAATAGTATGGTACATTATACCTGTGATCACGTGAAATTATCCTCTTTCGTATATCCATGACAGAAACATTCCAATTTCTTATCAACCATCCTGTTTGCATGTGCAAATGAATAATATAGATTGCTATCAACCAATATCCAGTTCTAATTCACAGGTGTGGCTGTAGGAATATACGACTCGATGAACACATGTGATTCCTGTTACATTGAGGAAGTCGTTATACATTTCAAGCAAGTCGCAAGTTCGTACCCTTTTAATAGTATATAATTTATTTCCAGATAAATTGAGTTCAAATGGTAATGGATTCTGTCACCAGGTTAAGTATGTAAACTGTAGGAATTGTAACGAACCAGAATGCCACTGTATCTAGTGCGGATACCACATCGATCCAAGTTATGGCAGATGGCTTCTTTGAATGGTTACAAGCATCTGCGCAGTATCCATCTTCGACAGCCGGCGATGTCCTTGTCTTTTCCTTCTGGTCACATGATAGTTGAACTCGAACGGGACCATGTATGATTTGGCCAGCGGAAATGGCACTCACCTTGCTTTTCCGACACCGTTCTGAACAGCAGTGACAGCGGCAAAGTCGAATAGTGAGAAGGCGAGCCAACCATCGAGGAACGGGTTTGCTGGGTGGACAGTGAAAATAGTTGGACGTTAACACCGACTCTGTCACAGTCATGAAGGAGAGCAGGACAGAGAGGCCCACGTAAATATCTGAATGAATAATACAGAAAAATCCATGATACAGCGATAATGATGGTTGCCATAAAAATTAAGAAACGTGGATTCTAGTTTCACAATTGTAGAATGTTTAGTTAAAACTATTAAAACTTCTTTTACGTTCATGTCGACACATGGATAAAGCAGGGAAACTTTGTGGTATATTTCATGCGAGTCTTTTTTGGTTATTCTTCAAAAACAGTTTTATTCTGTGACACCAGCAAGGACAATCCTTGTGCTATTTAGATCAAATTATGCCACTTTGCGGAGACATCCGTTACTATCCGATACGTAAAATGTAGCACATAATACAGCATGCAAATTCGTATATCTTCAAAACTGCGAAATAAATATGTTGCAATGAGCCGTGGCATGTTTTTTCTGAGGTTTGAAGAATGAGTCTTTCAACAAGGGCATATCGGCACGCCGAGATAGGCAAAAGAGCTATACATTCAAACAATAAATACGGGGCCTGTTGATCCAGTTGAGCAAACGAGCTACCAATGAATATCAAATATGCTTACGAACTGAAGAACAGCTAAACGTTAGGAAACGAGTGATAATTTTGAACGCTGTTTTTGGCAGTTAACTGAGTAATGCTGTTCAGGTAAAGCACCAAATCATTACCGCTTATTGCCTGCATAGTGTGTTCATTTCTGAGCTATAGTATAATTCACGATACGGTGGTTTATGTCAATGTGCTAGGATAATCGGGCTATATATGCAGCTTAGACATTGTTTTTATAATCATAAGGTTATGTCTCCTAAAACTCCCTTAACACCCAATCGATCGCTCTCCCCAAAACACGCATGGGAAGCTAACATACCCAGTCTGCTGGGCGAATAAAAGGGTTAACACATCATGTGCAATAACGAGTAACTCACTGATAGTCGGGATCTGTTCACTGTTTGATGGTATAACGGAGGAAAGCTGCAAGAGGACGACGGAGTAGGCTAGGAATATGGTTATGGCGAATGTCAGTCGTTCTCCAGATTGGTGGGGCAGGCAAAAGGTGAACAGATTCAGAACAGACAACAGGAAACATGGAGACAACGTGTTGACCATAAATATCAGAGACTTTCTTTTCATGGCGATTTTGAAGTGAGCGACAGGTCGATTTCGCATCTCCTCAGAAGAGTCAACATATGCCCTGGCAGCATCAAGGTTAAGAGTCCATTGTGGGTTGATTTCATAGCCAGCGGTGGCTATTTTATCCATCGGCACATTTATAGCCAACGCCTCTGGTCCATAATACACATCAGCAATGCTCATCTGACAAACTTGTTCGTCGAAGGGGAAGTCTTTAAGAGATAGATGACATCGGATGGTAAACTTCTCCGCATCCACGCAATATATTATCCCAGAACTGTAAATTTCCAACATCTTTGCTTTTATAAAATTAGACTCGTAAGTTGTTTCGGCGCTGAGAATAAATGTGAATGGAGATTTGACTATAAGACAAAAAGTTCAAGAAATAAATACAATCTTCGACAAATTGGTTGACTCCTCAAGAAAATTTTCCAAGTTTGAAAGACAAAATCATTGAATTAGTTTAATTCTGTGAAAAATTTATGAATCTACAGATTTGTGAATCTACATAGACTAACTTATTTTGTAGAGCTTTGATTCGCAATCTACCTCCAGGAGAATTCCGGTAGTGTGACAACAAATTTATCCAACCACTGATGTAGTGAAAATCCAGGAAACGAAAATGTGATTTAAAAGCGCCTTTGATTTCGACAGTTTGAAAGATGGAGGTGTAGTAGACATTGCGTATATATGCTTAAGAGATGGCAACGATCGCATAGGAAAAAGGCAAGAGAATTCCATGGATATTGTGAAAACTATACCGCGCAACAAAATAACAATATGATGCTTTTGAAGATTTATAGCAACAAAACGTCGTGAAGCAGCACTGTATGCCAGTGTAATAATCAAACCCAGTTTCATTATCCCAGCTACTCGTGTAAGTACTACCGTGAGAAGATGAGGCAAAAAAATGATCCAGGGTTGATTCGCTCTATGTTGTCAATGCAAACGTAAGCTGTGTTTGTGAGAACATTGGACAATATCCCCCTTGTTAAGGTACAAAACCTTGGTGTAACCGTACCATGAAGTTTTGAGTCAATCTGTGGCTTTGGACACTGGAACGCAAGATACAGACGAAAAGGCAAATTCCATAAGGAGTTAGAGACATTTGTCAGATTTATTCATCATCGTTTGTTTGAAAATGTCGAATATATTATTGATATTTCCTGGATTTTGCCTAGATTATGGGATTGTGTAGACACATTACAAATGGTTCCAATGGGGTTAGATTGCAGATCAAACCACAATAAAAACATAAATGTAGATCAGAGACTTTACGGGAAAATATTCCCAGAATTAAACCAATTCGGTAGCATGAAGTTGCATCGCTAGATTTGAACATTTTTCGATGCATGAATCATTTTGGCAAGAATGTACAAAATGTGGAATTATCGAATTAAAAGTGATGTGTTTCCATCGAATGAGCTGTACATGTAAAATTATCTTGTGAAGTACGGAGATTGAAATAGAACATTGGGCATGAAAAAAGAACTATCGTGTTCCAACCCCATCATCCATTTCATGAATTTCATGAATTTCATCTATCCGACAGGATATTGTGATCGAAAGCTTGATTATATTTGTGATTAAATTAAAAATTTAATGAATATTCCCCGACTATTACACCAGCGGAATATTCCTCAACATAACTAAGAAATATTCCTTACCATATCAAGAAATTTCCTTAACATGCTACGGAATATTCCTCATTGAATTTTAAGGAATATTCCGCTGGTGTAATAGTCGGGAAATATTCCTTAAATTTTAAGAAATTATTTTTCAGTGAAGATGTACAGTTGAACTATTCATCAAATAGAATGCGGCAATATTCAGTACACCGTGAACCTAGCCATAGGTAAGATACGCCGGGCTCACATCTATCACGAAACCTTGAGTAATTGCATAGATAAAGAATAATTAAAAAGACGCGGTTCGTACTGTGGTTCAAGGGTCCTGCCCGGATAAATATCTCAGAAAACTCAAATATAATATCACGGAATTATTATATCTTACACCGAAGTTATCTAGATCTCGTGCGAGCTAAGCCAGTTTTTTCCCACCTCGTCCAGTACAACTCCGACACAATATCCAAACAAGGCACAATACCGATAGATGGTGCGTGGTACACACAGTTCCCCCAGAAAGTTCAAAAGATTTGCCGACTCCGATTAGTCTGTAATTGTCGGGCGACAGAAAATATCAAAATACTGTCATTCGTGCAAGTTGTATATTGCCGTATATCCAAGCGCCAATCAATGTCAAAAAGTACGTATTTGTCGTTCACTTAACGTCGCTTTCATAGAGCTACCACTAGATGATATTTCACACATATACCATCTTGGGTTAACTAGACAGCATAAATACAAGTACGTGGAATGTGGAAGGAATAAACAGAAGTTATTGCTACATTACATGATACATCTATTAGAAAGCACACTTTTTTCAACAAACGTATGCTCTTTTACACAAAATTTACGTATTAGAAGTGGTTCTGTGTTATAACTCTCTCATCGCGCGTCTCTCTATCCGTCTTACCTGGGCATAATAAAGTATTATTGTATCCCAGACATAACTGAGTTTAAACATCATCAGTGAATCTTACTTGTTTATAATGGTCAAGGTTGGAGTCCATAAGTCCGAATATGGTAGTGTCAGGCTGGTAACATTTCCATAATCCTCAGGAGACCACGATAGACGTTCATCGACCCATGTCTGCATAATTTGATCAGATTAAATATACATTATGTTTCGTTGTGTTGCAGTTAATTCCGACAATGTCAAGTTTCAAGTGAATGTTCGATTTTTGTCCACTGTTCATAATTAGAAACAGACAAGACATGTCATATCATGACCTTCCGAACGTCACAGCCGCTGAGGTGGTGCGCTAACGTTGAATCACTGGCATTCCACCAGGTGATATAGGTGATATAGACGGAGGAAAATCTGGACTATATTACTAATCAGAAATCGATAGTCAACAATGCCGAAAGTTTCATCGTCTCCCTCGTATTAATGTTCTCTTGTAAATTCCTGTATTCAAGGGACATGTTGTCTAGAATGACGTAGCCAATGAATGCATAAAACAAATTGCATGAAGTGAAAATATCGCTTAGCATATTCTGGTTACTTGAATCTCAAATGTAAGTATACTCACCGTTACAAAAAAACCCATAATTGTTAATTGCTGCAATCGTTCGTCCTATTAAAGAGATATAATTTATATGAAGAGATAATAATACGTATCATACAAATTTACATAATATACTTTAAAAAATCTTCTGGCGGACTTAGGCAGCTGGAAACGAGAACACTTTCTTGGAAGAGATTGCACATCAGCTTCGTACAACATTTGCATGGTCGTTTAATGAACTCTATTAGAGATAGGTATTACAGATAGATTGGTACCTACTTATTCATTCTAAATCAAGTTCAGATACTGTGAAAACTAGAGGTGGCGCTTTGACCCTGAAGTTATAGCTGACTACAAATGTTGCATACCAAATTTTAAGTCTCCAGATTCAACGGTTCGGCTTCTACAGCTTCAACATAATTATATGGATATTTTCTATTTAGTTGCCATGGGAACCACGAAAGCATCAAAATGTACCCAATTTGAATAATCTTGGGCTTTGCCACACAGCAATGTTGCATACCAAATTTGAAATTTCCAGCTGCAGTGGTCCGGCTTGTATTACATGGAAATTTTGTCTTGCTGCCATGGAAACCACAAAAACCATCGAAATGTATCCAATTTCAATAGGCTTGTGCTTTGCCACACTTCAATGCTGTATACCATATTTGAAGTCTCTAGATGGAACGGTTCAGCTTCTAGGTCGTTGACGTCGAATTCGGACGGACGGACGGACGGACGAACGGATGGAGATTTTCGTCCGTTCGTCTTGTCATGGAAACCACAAAAACCAGCGAAATGCACCCAATTTCAACAGGCTTGTCCTTTGCCACACAGTAAATTTAAAATCTCCAGCTCCAATGGTCTGGTTTCTAGAGCGTTAACGTCGTTACATGAATATTTTCCGTCTTGGTGCCATGGACACCACAAAAACCATCGAAATGTATCCAATTTCAATAGGCTTGTGCTTTGCCACACTTCAGAGTCTCTAGATGGAACGGTTCGCCTTCTAGAGCATTAAAGTCGAATTCGGACGGGCGGACGGAAGGACAAGCTGAATCCAGTATACCCCCCTTAGGCAGATGAGAAAAAGCCCATGTTATAACAACATTTGCGAAAAGGGAATACTTCATTGTGATGTCCCGGAGAATGCGTTTCATTTTAATACATGCATGTCCCATCAACGTAAGCACTACGGATGGGCTGGTAATATTTCTGTTCTCGATAATTGCCCTTTTATATATTGCGAACACAGTTTTTGAGGAATTCACCAAAATTTTACTGGTTTGGAGAGATGATAACAGCTGATAAGTTTAGCGTCCTATATAGTGCCATTTTATCCTAATAAAACGCACTTCAAAGAAAATGTAACTTTCAATCAAAATCTGGCGAGCCATGGGAATGCGAGAAAAATGCCTAAACCACCTATTCATCACACCAATTTTCCTCCTTGATTCTGTCATCCATCGCTGTTATTTACGATTGTGTTCATGAAAATTGGGACTCTGAAACACATGTAACTGTCTATCACTCCAGTACAACTGCATGTATTTATTATCTACCAATAACACGTTTGATGTGCTCATTGTTTCCCTACATTTCTCACAAACATCTTCTCAATCTTATAAGAATGTTGGTCACCGGAGCAAGTAACATCTCAGTGATATATCAACAGATTACAGATTTCGATGGTTTTCCTGGAAAAATCGATTTATTTCGCAAAACGGTCATTTTCATCTGACGACGATACAGCTCACCAATCTCCAGTGTACGAGCTGTCACAGCGAAACAGCTCACCAATTACCAATATACGAGTTGTCAGAGCATTTCCATCATAGCTCTAGATTTGTATCTAATACCGCTTATGCCGGTGCCATCATCCAAGTTTCCACATGAACAGGTACAATAACAGCGTACCTGAGATACAACACATATCACGAATCGTTAGATTCTTGGTATGTGCTTTAGAATAAGTTAACCGGAAGACTATACTGTGAAGTCATGTGGCTCTGCCAGTATGTCGGCACCTCTTCCCACTTGAAGCGCATCCAAGGTTCTTCCCGAGTAACAGAGTTCCAGTTAAAAACATTACTTATTTTTTAGAAGAAGCTTGAAAAATCTAGAATACCAGCCATAATCCCAAGCCTATCAGTGCACCTCGGCATATTATTAGAAACTCTCAAGTATGTCTGAGCCTCATTTCGTATGACTCATATTTAGTTGCTAGAAAAGTAACTATTTCACGTCAACCCTATCTGGCCTGGGAGGGCCATTATGGCCCCCCTACCAAACTTTCTGCGCTATCTCCGGAACGACGAAAAATGGAGTGCTGAAACTCCGGGACTTTATAGTTTATCTTATTGGGTTCATTTTGGGCCCATTTGCATAACCCCCTGAGCAGATGATCATGGGTAAATTCAAGATGGCGGCCACGTGGGGTGCCAGAAAAGTGATGTTTTTGTCATATTTCTTCAAAATTTCTGCTTTTCCGCGATGAAAAGTGGGCAAAAACTATTTTATTTCACATCATATTAATATTTACTAATTTATCATGCAGTTTTTGCGGAAAAATTGCATAAGTAAAAAATTCGGAAAATCCGACCGAAAAATCGACCAAAAAATGCCGTTTTTGAAAATGACGTCACTGTGACGTCATCAACGCGGCCATCTTGGATTTTTATATTTTATGGTAGAGACTGACCCAAGGGTATAGCGTGGTAAGTTTCAGCGCCCTAGCTCAAGGGATAAGAAAAATAATTAGGGGGGGGGGGGGGCCTGGACAGGTCCCAAAAAGCCCAGGTCAGATAGGGTTAAGAAAGAATTTATATTTTTTCACGATAAAGTTCTTACACCCTCCCCCGGTATCCGGACTCCTGCCACTGGATACATCTCATCGATATTTGCAGCAAATGCTCTCTGGCAAAGTATATATGTGTGACGAAAATACCCATGACCTGGAGAATGTCATTTTCGTTCTATGCTGACACTCTAAATAACATTGTGAATGGACCGATAATGATGGATATTCGACTTACCTGTGTTAACTGTGCGCTGAAACTTTCAGCGCGGGACATGTACATATCCCTGATACGAATCCGGGCGAGAGAAGTCGAACTCTGCTGATCTTACACGAAATCCAACACCGCCTGGGTATATACTTTTGCGTATATGGAGGCTGTCATGTTTGTGCGCGCAATGGATTCTGGGAGCAAGAGGCTATATAAGACGCAGATCATGGACGTTCGGCATTCTGTGTCAGACAATCAAAGGGTAAACATCGTGCAGGAGAGCACGAAGACAGAATCGCCGCAATTGTGCCGAATGTGCCGAATCGATTGCCGAAATAGCGCCGAACTATCCGCCGTAAGGTCGGAAAGCCGAGAGCTGAGCCATAGATTAGGAATAATAGATACTAACAAGCACCGTATCTGAGGACGAGATGTCCACAGCGGTCCACACGCCTACAGTTCATGTTATTCAGCATGTATTGCGCATTAAAGTCTAACTTGTAACTGTACCGTGCGGACGATATCAACGGGGAATACACAAATACCATTCAGCATGTATTACACATTAAAGTCTGGTATTTTGTGGGCGACTAACGTTTTGCTTCTGCAATAGGTGGTTAACTGTTTATTAGCCATTGGTAATTCGTACAAAGGAACAGGTTCAGTGTAGTTCTCTACCTGAACACCGGGCCGAAGTACTTTGCCGCAGTGATATTATATATCACGTCACTTATTTTTGGCGATAATCGATCAATCTTAGTTTTCGTACAATTAGATAATATATACAGCTATATGTTTCATTTATCATAACTCGGATTTGTCGCGGAATTTGGCTAGTTAACATCGCTGAATTATTTTAAATCAGGTTAACTTCTTTTTACGTAAGGTTGAATATGTCTAGAATCGTGAAATAATGGGAGATAACTCCTATAATCAATTTACAATATTTTTTACTGGTTTTAGTAACCCCATAATCTTTGTACTGTTTTTAGTAGCAGTTCCGATTTGTTATTGAAACCAGTCACGTTTTTGGAAATTGTATTTAGTTATTGTTTATAGTATCGGTCTGGTCGTTTGTTATTTAAAAGAAAACTTCAACGTTACTCAATTTCGTACTCTTCTGATTTATATGTGTTGATATTAATAAAAGATGTGAATATTTCAACGTTACAGAGAAGCATTTTTGTCTAACAAATCCTCAATGCTGATTTTACTGTGGCTGTTCAGAATATTATATATCATTGACCACGGAGATTTGAAACTAATCAGACGTGTCCTCTCATCAGTGTCTTCACGTTCACTCATTAACGCCAACAGACAACAAATATCATTACCAGATATACTATTGCCATCAGATTAAACGATAGGGTAACATCGACGATAGAGGAACTGTTCTTTACAGGACGGCCTCTTTTGTTGTAGTCATCCAGCAAATGAGTTGCTAACCTTCCCTCTGGATATTCCCAGCCTTGAAAAAGAAAACAAAAAACCCAACAACACTCAGAACTTTATAATTTCCTATTTTTGAATGTTACATTCATCAATCAATAGGCAAAATAAAAGATAGACTTTTGCGAGATCCAGGTAATATAAGCTGCCAGTTTGGAATTAATCTAGTGGACATTTCAGACTACGGAAAAGCCACGATCTGGAGGAAATAACCGGCAACCCTTCCATAAAATCCCGTATATACCAAATATACTTCATAGCTCTTCTCTTCCATCTTTTCAATATAACGAGCAAACGGACAGGTGTTTAGGAGATCGTCGTCCAAATACTGGAGGATAAATTGGACTTAACTGTTAGCCACCTGTACTTGTATCCTCGTTTTAGCAGTATCTGAGACATTGTTAGGTTATCAGTGAGACAACAAGTGTTTAAAACAGTTCGTTCATTCAAGCCCCAAAGAATACATTTCCAAGCAGCCATGTAGTTATGTCAAGGGACGTTCACAGTATCTTCGTAGAGTATTTTCGTCGGAATGATAAAATTTCTTGATTTATGCATCACAAAATCTTGCTACCAGCATACCGTTACGCTGTACGTCAGCACGTGCCGTTCGAAACAGGGAGACAACACATCATGGAATAATGAATGACTACAATGTGATCGCGAACACTTTTTTAATTCGTCACTTCCTTTTCGGAAAACTCGTTTTCTCACATTGTTATGGTGGTTGATATCTGCAATGTCTTACCATCGTACTATAGCCCCATTTTTACTAGGGCGACGGTACGATGCGATGGCACGATGTGATGATACGACGGTACCATGCGATGGTACGATGGAGAAATTTCCATCGTACCATCGCATCGTGCCATTGTATGGTACCATAGTACCATCGCATCGCACCATCGTATCGTGCCATCGCATCGTACCATCGCCCTGTAAAAATAGAGCGATAGGACGATGGTAAGACATGGCAGATGTCAGTCACCAAACGTTGTCGTTCAAGGGATTTGAAAAGATCAATGATAGGCCTTCTGAAATGGTACACTATTCAAATACCACTGTAGGTAGATTATCGACTGGAGCTAAACGAATCGGAGATCACAAAGCGCAGACAGAAATACTGAACATTCAATCTTATTCGAAAGAACAACAATTTTCGTCGCTTACTAATGCGCAGCCAATTGTGGCCGAGACTGTATGTATAAACATATAGGGTGTGTCATGGATCCATATATTTGAGTGAGGTGGCTTAGGGCCATATTTTGGGAAGATCGTGACACGCTGGACCAAAGCACCAAACTTGGCACACCCATCACTTGCGACATATAGAACAATATCAGAAGGGGTGCCCGTTGCTTTGGGCTCTGTGATGCCCTCTGGCCTCCAAAATGGCATCTGATGGGCAATATTGTCATTCAAAAAATATGTAGCCTCCCAACAGCATCGTTATTATTATTCTCCTTAAGGCTGGGAAGCTGAAACTTGTCACACTGTATCACTGGTTCGAGCGTTGCCAGAAAACTCATGATGCTCTGCTCCGAGTATTATGCTACAGGTTCAGAATAACTTCAAATTGATTATCATAAGCTATAACTGCGCTAAGTTACAGCTCTCAACATTTCTTCACCTTGGAGCACCAGAGAAAAGTTGTGGGGGAAGTGGGGTGGCTGAAACCACCTAAACCAATTAGGTTTACATAATCGCCTGTGCAAAAAGGAAACAATCGCCCCTTATCCATGAAAACCTTGACAATTCAGATTTCCATCTCGAAATATGCAGGAAAAGATGGAAATGCTCAAGGCTGGTCAGGTTAGTTTTTCTGGGTATTATTGCATTTACTAGGTTTACCCCATGTTGAAGCGTTTACTCCATCAGACGTCCTCGATGCTCACCCATTAACATCCGATGAGTTATTTGTTTGAGCAGATCTAGCTGTCATCACAGCTCCCGAGCTAGCGTATCTAATTCCGCTTAAGCCGATGCTAGGGGCCGTGTGGATACTTCATAATCTCCACATGAACCGCTACAATAAAATCGCGGCTGAGATACTAAGGCTGCGTCAGAGAATCCACCGTATTCTCGGGTCTGCATGTTTGGTGTCGAGGGAAGAAACCTGTTGAGTCATATGGTTGCTTTTTACTCGCCAGACGTCGTCAATTTCTCGCACGCTCCAATTTCAATATTTCTACTTTCAAGTTTGGGAGATGATTAGCTGAATTACATGTAACAAGTGGGTCGGGGACTGCTGTTTAGTTCTACGCGTCTATGTGTGTTCGGTTTTGGACGGGATGGTACGAAACTTCATCTGAAGAGTGTGAGGGTGAACCTAAAAAGAAAAATCCCAAAAAGGGTATCTTACGCCTATTGCGCAAATAAAAAACTGGAAAATTGGAAAACTTGGCCCTAAAAATCGTCCACAAAATGACTTATTTTTGAAAATTGATGTCATCATGGTCGCCGTCTTGGATTTTGTGACATTTTCTGGCAGCGCTCGAACCAGTGATACAGTGTGGATACTTCATAATCTCCACATGAACCGCTACAATAAAATCGCGGCTGAGATTCTACGGCTACGTCAGAGAATCCACCATATTCTCGGGTCTGCATGTTTGGTGCCGATGGAAGAAACCTGTTGAGTCATATGGTTGCTTTTTACTCGCCAGACGTCGTCAATTTCTCCCACGCTCCAGTTTCAATCTTTCTACTTTCAAGATTGAGAGATGAATTAACAAGTGGGTCGGGGACTGCTGTTTAGTTCTACGCGTCTATGTGCGTTCGGTTTTGGACGGGATGGCACGAAACTTCATCTGAAGAGTGTGAGGGTGAATCTAAAAAGAAAAATCCCCAAAAGGGTATCTTACGTTGGTGGTCGGGATTTTTTCTGGAAGGCCGTGAAATTACGTCGGGATAGCTAGAAGAGTTATATGATCAGAGAAGGGACTTTAACACCAAGAAGAAATCAAAAAGGCATTTAACACCCAATGGGGATCGGGAACATGCAACATATAATTCGCATGTTAAAGCACTGGTCTATATATTGCCATTGAATGGCCTTAGCTTTGGTCAAATGTTCATGGGACTGTGTCACAATGGCTGTGTGATTACCAAGGGTGAAAATAGAGTCCCGCAATCTTGTTTTAGTCAATAGGCTGTCAGACATTTTCAGAATAGCTAAAGGGATCTGAGAGAGAGAATAGACACATGAAAGGGATCGTAAAGTGCATTTAACGCCCATTGAGGATCAGGAACATAAAGTTAACAATAAAATGACACGCGTATTTCTATTCATCGCCATTGACATGATTTGGAGTGCTTAGACGATTTCAGGTTCAGAAGCAAATTGGGGGTGTCAATAAAACTACATCTAATACATTCCAGAATGGGTGCCAGGGATCTGAGACAGATGAATAGACACATGAAAGGCGACCGCATTACTGCTAATTATATGCCGGTTGTGGATCACACCGAAAGAAAAATGATAAAATGACAGGGTATTTCTATTCATCGTTCCATTGGTATTGATTTGGAGTGCTTCACCCAGGTTCCCCCCCCCCGACCATTCTTCCACTTAAAAAATTACTAATTATTGTCGGTTGTGCATGTACACCGTAAGAAAAATGATACCGAATAGGGAGGATCTTGTGTTCAATCGGTATTGGTGGATTCAGCTTCACCCTCGCCTCCCCCCCCCCCGACCTCTTCCCAAAAACCTTTTCTCTGGTGCTCGCAAGTGTTTACAGCTAGCACTGTATCTTTATAACAATCGCATTAGGGCCATTTTATTCTCGGAAAAGTGCATCATAGGTAAATTCAGATTTGACGACACGGTGGTGTAGCTTGAAAATTTTGTTTTTGGAGTATTTTCTTCAAAATTGGTGTATTTTTCTACGTAAAATTGCCCAATAATATCTTATATCACATCAGATGATTATTTACTAATTTACAAGGCAATTTAGGCGAAGAAAATTGCATAAGTAAAAAGTCTGAAAAATCGATCCGAAAATTCATCAATAAAAAGGCTTAGTTTTATAATATGACGTCACTGTGACATCATCATAGAGGCCATGTTGCATTTTGTTACATTTTCTGTTCGCACTGGGATCAAAGATATAGTGTGGCAAGTTCCAGCTTCCTAGCCTCAAGGATATCGAAAAATAATGAAGCTATTGGTAAGCTGTCTATTTTTTCATTGATAATATTTCCCTTTAGATGCCCTATTGGGGGCCCGAGGGCGTCACACGATCCAAAGTAATAGGCACCCCTTCTGATATTGTTCTGTATGCCTCAAGTGATGGATGTGCCAAGTTTGGTGCTTTGGTCCAGAGGGTCACGATCTTTTTGCTAAGCCACCTCACTATTTAGAGGCATAACGCTATAGCCCAGGCAAGTAGCCCAGGCAAATTATTCCCTGCAATCAGTAATAAGGGGCAAGTGGCTTCTGTGGAAGTAAACGAATTTTAAATCATAAAACTCAACACATGGCAATATGTAATATGTAATTATGACAAATATTGATAGTTTCCTTAGTTCTAGAAGAACAAAATTCTGTACCTTTGTGGTTTTCATCAAAGCCTTCGACACTATATGGCGATGTGACCTACATATGGTTTGAATTAACGAAAGGTAATATAAGATACAAGGTGAAGTTTATCAAGAATATGAACGATAGTTTAATTAAGTCATTTAGTCGTCTATCAGGGAGAGCTCCTTGGATGTAACATCGGTGTACGCTAAGTTGAAAATCTATCCTCACGCCTCTCAGCATTATAGAATAAATGACCTTGATATTCTTCTTGAGAACGACGTAACGGTTCAGAAATTATGAATAAAGCTGTACTAAATTAGTTTCATATATATGTTAAAGATATAATCAGTCTCAAAATCGATGGATTTTGTAAACTCTCTGCCGTCTGTTTTCAGCAGCGAAGTTCGCTAGAGCATCATAGGTGTTATATTTGATGATCATGGGATGGCCATATACAACGAATGCAAGAATATCTTGCCAGAGAAATTTGAAACTCTGCCCGCTTACGGGTTTTCTGTTTCGCCATTGAATATTTGCTGTACGTGCAGAGGAAAATGACGTCACTGCGTGACGTATGAGTGACGTGGCAACGCTCACGAATCTGAATGCTGAAGAACTGCAGCCATGTGATAATGTCATGGCTCGTGCCTAAGGTTCGGTAGAGGAGCAGAGCATACGTGGCCAGAATGCACCACACGTGTAATCACTTGTAGACATGGCCATCGAAAAATAAACGGCATGCCATATTCCTTCTATTTTCCCATGAATGGTGAAACAAGTTTAGTTGTTTATGGACAAATTTGTTTTATTTTGTACCTGTCGTGCCATATTTCATTTTCACGGAGTTTGGGAGAGATCTACTCCAACCTAGAATTGAGGCTGATTACTTCTTTGAGTTACTGGTTCCACTCTGTGCTTATGCAACATTGATATTGGGTGATATGTCCAAAGAGGGAATATTCGCCTTTTCATGGATGGATGAAAATACAAGCGTCTAGTCCGTCATTCAATATTCAGCCCTCGTCCATTAAAGAATTTTCGCGTCCATAATCCAAAGACATAATTCATATAATAGCATTAGCACTAAATTAGAAGAATAAATCATAGCATACATAAAAATAGGCAAGTTTCCTGCAAGAGAAAAGCGGTCAACTGTTTTCAATGATGCCAGCAAGATCAGCGATACGGATTTGATATTTTTGGAACATCATGATGTCTTCCCGGCATCATTGAAAACTGTTGACCGCTTCTCTCTTGCAGGAAACAAGCCTATGTTTATGTATACTATGATTGTCTCTTTGAATTTGGTGCTAATACTGTTATATGGAATATGGAATAGGTCTTTGGATTATGGACGCGGATATTCTCTAATGGACGACGGCTGAATTATGAATGACGGACTAGACGCTTGAAATTATGATGTTCCAAAAATATCACATCCGGATCGCTTAATCCATATCATTTTTGTTGTGAGGTCGTTATGTAGAGTACATGTATGATGTGCCTCCGTCAGCTTTGATTGTGATTGTACATATGAACACTATGAAAATCTTGAAATACATGGCTTCATTCGGGTTGAGCGGAATCAGAAACCGAAGAAAACAAGACCCTAAAAGGTACTATGGGCTACGTCATTGAACCGAAGTCTTGAGTTTTACGTCTTAGAGTTGCTGGTTGTCAGTGACCTGGGTCATTGACCTTTTACCGCAATCTTGGTACAGGACACATCCCGGATATGTTTGCATCCCGGATGCCTTGACCTTTGACCGTTCGACTTCAGCGAAAAAGAGGAGAAGGAGAACGTGCATTTCATAGGACTTTGCCTAGTATAGAATTGAACAATTCATCAAGTCCAAACAAACTGGTTGCAGGGTGTTTTGGAGAGGGTGAAAATTATACGTTGATGGAAGGCGTAAGGAAATACCTGAGCGTGAACTGGATTTTTTTTGACTTTCGAAGGTCATTTTCACGTGAATATGTGCAAAAAATATGCTGCGGTGGAATCATTGTTTATGTTCAATAATTCTTTGATAACTGTGTGCATGTGTTAAAAAACACTCTTTAATCTATCCAGTTCCAGTCGAGCAAATCATTTTTGAAATTGGAATCAGATGTGTATGCATGCGGCCTTTATGCACCCCCTCAAAGATTGTACATTTTACAATTTATTCACAAATAGTATTTTTGAAAAAATCCAAACGATATCTATGTTTACTCTTGAGATGGGATAAACATTATTGTCAGAAGACCTGAACTTCCATACATAACAATTGATTGTTGTTCATTGCCCTTAAATCTATCTGACCGGAGGGTCATAAACTTCCTACCGTAGTTCTCACCGGAACGAAGAGATCAAGAGAGCTGAAACTTTGACTTTTCAGCGAATCACACTGGCGTCTTCTTGCGGCTTTTTACTTAATTCTAGGTGCAAAGGATTATCGGAAAATTCAAAATGGCGACCACGAGTGGTCATCAGAAAGACGTGTTTTCGATATTTTCACATCTTTTTCGCCTAAATGGGCACGAATGTAATTTATTTTGCCAAAATTATTCTCTATAATATTAAATAGGTTTTGAGAGAAAATATTGAAAAGTAAATAAATCGGAAAATCGATCCAAAACTATTTCAAACATGGCTTGAGAAGATGACGTCACTCTGGCGTCATCATGGCGGTGATCTTTCATTCGTCTAGAGCTGGAGCCATAGGTATAGTATGGAAAGTTACAGTCCTTTACACCAATGGATAAAAAAGGTGGGGAATAGGGGTGCGAAATGATCGCTTCCTAGGGTTTAAACAATTTGGACCGAGTTCTACCATGAATGCCTATGGATAGCAGGTTGAATATTTATGGGAAGTACCCATCACATCCATGTGGCCGAATGACTATGTGAATTTTCGGCTTCGTCGATGTTAGGATATGGACAAAATAGCAGCCAAAATATACGGCATCGAAATTCTTGACTTCAAACAATTACAACAACAACAAATATTAAATGGCCTCGGTGGTCATTTTGAATTGACGGATCAACTTCAAATGGGCTGAGGTCGGGAGTGGCCATTTGTATAGTTTGTTATGCATAGCTTGTTTTGCAGCCTATTGTACTGATGCACGCTACCAACAGCAGCAGATACATTTCGCAGCCCCACAGCGCTAATAGACCCTTGTAAATTGTTAACTGTATGATCTGATGATGCTTTGTGAACGACAGGTGTTGTAATCAGGGTGGACAAATTCAGTGTGCTTGGATAAACTGCTTGAAAGCCTGTATACTTATTATATAACTTATTATTTTCAATATTACGGTAGTGTGCAGATGCATGTTACACAAATTCCTATGAATTGCATGGTAATATGTATTACTGTTTATATAGGCATCAGATACTTCTATAAATTAAAATTAGTCCAACATGTACTAGCGTTGTGTAATTTATAGTAATTATTGGAATCATGAATTATTCATGGATGTTACATGTAGCTGGCTAATGAATTCTGGAAGTGACGCTTTTATTCCGCTATTCTGACAACTCAGTCTCTGCTTATTCGTTGTGTATAATGTATCTATATCTCCTGACCTATATATACTCAACACATACGGAAACACACTTTGAGAAATGGCCAGCTACGATGCATATACATACATACATACATACATACAGGAAGGACTGTACAGACGATGGCTTGCTACTGAATGTTGGATCTGCATGATTGCATTTGTTTAAATCTGGCATGCTACCTGAGAGTGGACACATCTACCTATCTATCCGTTAAATTTCTTTAAATGTTCACTGGATCTGTTTATCATGGCTGCTTTTATACTAAAGTTTAAGGGTGTGTTTAATTACCACCACAAGAGTTTTTCAATGTAGGCAATATGATGTGTTGTGTAATGTGCCGGTATGCCGTGTGCTAATACTTATATCATAGAAAAAACGATATATTCAAATATAGACACGGGAAGGCTTTATGGATGATGGCTACATGTTGAATCGGATGCTAGTATTCAGCTGTCATGAATAAACAACCTACATTCTCATCTACATTATCAAACGGCTGCATGTGGTAGATAGTAGATCTATACTCTACAGGCAGGACATCGGAAAACCGACGAGCGTTTTCTACTGAATGTCAGATCTGAGGATACTACACAGTTATCGGGAGCATTCTACATATACAGCTTTAGCAAGAATGTACATTTTCTTGTAAAATAGTAAGATCACTCATATATATACCTATATTGGAAAACACAATTTGGTCGATGGCCATGTACTGAATGTGTGAGCTGATGGTCATACTTGGTTATCCTGAGTATTTTACATACAGCCCAGGCGTCTATGTACACTCCATCTTGTTCTCCGCTGACTAACATGCCATATCTTCTTATAGACGATCTTCTCGCTGTGGATAATCGCAATATAAATGACGCAGTGAAGGATATGTATCCACCTTCACTGGATTTGAAGGAAACTACAGATAACCCTACAGGCACATCGTATTTAGACCTATATCTCTATAAAAATGAAGTGAGCCTTCTATCTCGCCGACTGTATGACAAAAGAGATGATTACAATTTCGACATCGTAAACTATCCCTTTCTGGAGAGTAATATTTCAGTGGGACCTCAAAGTTTCTCAAATTTGGTGATACATATCGCATGCTGATAGCAAAATACGAGCGTAGCGTGCAGGATCTATGGCGTTACGTTTCGTAACTGTGTCTACTTCCGCTTAACCCGGGACTAGGGGCCGTATGAACCCATGTACCTCAAGATCCTCATGGTACTATTATGAACAGCCACAATCAAGGCGAGACTGAGATACACCATTCTTTAGACGACGACTTTACAACGAATATTATAGATTAAGAATACTGATCAGCGATACGGATTTGATATTTTTGGAACATCATGATGTCTTGCCGGCATCATTGAAAACTGTTGATCGCTTCTCTCTTTGGGTTATGGACGCGGATATTCTCTAATGGACGACGGCTGAATTATGAATGACGGACCAGACGCATGTAATCGTATATATACATAAAACAGGAACAGGCAATTTGGGCGTGACCAGACCCGCCATCCGTGAATGGCCCGGGGAACCATTTTGAATTGACGGACCAACTCCAAATGAATCAGCGTGAGAGTCCTCGAACCATTGATCATGCACACCTAGTTGTTAAGTTGTTCCGGAGGAGTAGATGTTAGAAGATTTTGAAGTCAATCCAAGATGGCCGATGAAGCTTTCGACCAATCGGCTTCATTAGGAAATATGCGCCAGTTCTCATGTAGCCAATCACTATCTGAAGTTTCGGCTTCGTCCGTGTAGCGTTATTGACAAACTAGCAGGCACAAAATCCGACGGACAAAAAGAGAACAATACCGTAAAAATAGTGTTAGGCCTCGGTCCCTAATAAAATGAGGTAACAGAAACATGTCCGTGGCTAGCAGTAAGACGAGTTGAATATGAAGAAGACGTTGTAATCACAAGTAATGTACATTTGCATTACAATGATAATGCTTCATGTATTTTTGTAACAAACAAGCAGTCACTAATTCCTTCTATACCAGGAAGACAGCGTGTTTCTTTCGTCAAATCCACAGTTTCTGTTGTCTAAGCTGCATGACTGTTCAGCTACCAAAGCGGTAAATCATGTTTCGGTATTGCAGCTTAAGGATAGCTGTCCCCTTAGAGGGTCAAAATTGGTCATTTTGTTTTATTTCTTCATTCAAATAATCACTAAGTTCTCTAACATTTGGTGAAAAAATGAAATCAAAATTATAAATAGAAGTGCCTCAATATTAGGATTATAAATTTAGTTTTCGAGGCACTGGAGCAATTGAACAGATTGCCTTAGCTTGAGCTTGGCTATTATTATTTTTGTCTGTTAAATTTCCCTTTCCAAAACTCATTTCCGCAGTATTATGGCAAGCTAATTATCTTAGTCCTACCTATTTACATTAATCTACCCCCTTCTGATCAATTACAAGCGTCTGGTCCGTCATTCATAATTCAGCCGTCGTCCATTAGAGAATATCCGCGTCCATAATCCAAAGACCTATTCCATATTCCATATAACAGTATTAGCACCGAATTCAAAAAGACAATCATAGTATACATAAACATAGGCTTGTTTCCTGCAAGAGAGAAGCGGTCAACAGTTTCCAATGATGCCGGCAAGACATCATTACAACACATATAAGGGAAGTGGGAAGAGGTGCCGACATACTGACTGCGTCACATGACTTCACAGAATAGTCTTCTGGTTAACCTATTCTAAAGCGCATACCAAGAATCTAACGATTTGTGATATGTGTTGTATCTCAGGTACGCTTTTGTTGTACCTGTTCATGTGGCAACTTGGATGATATGACCACACGGCCCCTAGCACCGGCATACGGGGTATTAGATACAAATCTAGATGTTCCAAAAATATCAAATCCGTATCGCTGATCAGTATTCTTAATCCATAATATTCGTTGTAAAGTCGTCATCTAAAGAATGATGTATCTCAGTCACGCTTTGATTGTGCCTGTTCATATGAGTACAATGAGGATCTTGAAGTACATGGGTTCATACGGCCCTAGCCCCGGGTTAAGCGGAATTAGACACAAGTTACGAAACGTAACGCCATAGATCTTGCACGCTACGCTCGTATTTTGCGATCAGCATGCGATATGCATGCAAAAACCATGCAAACCTCCGTATTTTTGTTTCTAATTATAACAGTGACACTTCACTCAGACACCCGCCGTGAAGTGATCTACACAGGTCTGAATAAGTTTTAGCAAGTTTTTTAAAGTTTAAATTGGACTTGAACCGCCTTGATGAAAAAAAAACTTAGTGTAATAGGTATCCAGAATAAACAGGAATTCGAGTAGGTCCCATTAGATAGATTAAAAATGTATTTGACAATAGAATTCAAGAATTTTTTTTTGGATTAATTACATCAGATGTATAGCTGGACACATTTTGCCCGATTTCTAGCCTTTCATTTTTGCACAAAATCCGAGATTTAAACGTTTATTTCTCGAAAAGTATCTATGCTACGCTTTTGAAATTTGGCATGCTTGTTACTTATAAGGTGATCTAGTAAAACTTATCTCATTTTTTGTAAGTTCGGATTAGTTTTTTAATTATTCAACTTTTAAGACAAACGACCGTAAAATAGTACGTTGTTATTCAATTTATTTTAGTAAAATAGCTGGAAAAACAAAAACAGGCAAAAATTAAAAAAAAGAGATATAGTTTACTAGTTCGAATTGTCTTCTATCAAGATATACCATCAAAGTTGAAACAAGACCAACAGTTTTCATGAAATTTCAATTGAAAAATGGACGCTATTGTTTTCATTTTAATTTTTTTAATTTTAATATTTTCTACACAGTAGCAGCGTCGGTTATATAAATCATATAGTTCGAATCCCTACGATGTACGCTTTCATAAAATATATAGTTTATTATGGTTATCTTGTATATTTATTGATACAGACGATATTGATATATCCTTAATATATTTAAACTGAAATTTCCATATTTTTCGAGATCGATTTCCGATAAAACCCTGATATCTGGGACGTTTTGTTTCTTGTCACCAAGCGCCTCCACTCAAAGTTTCTCAAATTTGGCGATACATATCGCATGCTGATAGCAAAATACGAGCGTAGTGTGCAAGATCTATGGCGTTACGTTTCTAACTTGTGTCTAATTCTGCTTAACGCGTTATGCAACTTTCCGAGGAAGGCACACGGGGTAAATTCAAAATTGCTGTCATGTGAATGAACGTAAGTTTGCGTGTTTGCCGTTTTGCTTCAGACGGTTCATATTCTTCTGTCACATCTATTCGATTCCGTAGCAAATATCCATGAACTTGTAAACAGATTGTTTTCATAGGAAATATGACGGCCCTGTAGCGATATTAGAGCAGCCATTGTACTTCGTTTCAAATATTATCGACTCGCCACGCTCGACGCAAAGTTATAGTGTAATAATTTCTAAATATGGGAGGAGGTGGAATAATTAATCATAGGAAACAAGAATGCATCCTGTTGTGCTCTTCGACGTTTACGATTATGATATCCAGATAATTAAGAGAGAGAGAGAGAGAGAGATAATTAAGGTTTAACGTCACATTCAGCAATATTTCAGCTACATTGTATATAGCGACGATCAAACAAAATTCTAAGTATTCAATTCAACAACTAATGCGTTAAAACAGATACAAACATTAAAATTTGTACAACAAACCAATCTCTCTCAAATAATCTAAAATACAATCTTCTTTTACTCTGCCAAAAAGATCTTCCAGCGTAGCTGCTCGATAAAAAGTATGTCTTACAATCATAAAATCTATGCAGTCAATGAGAATGTGTTTCACCGTGAGATCTTCATGCCATGGAACACACGTTGGAACCGGCTCCTGTTTTAATAAATATTCGTGAGTCAATCGTATATGGCCGATCCTATATACATCGTCTAATCATGCCCTGGTCGAAACGTTTCTGACTTCAGATGAGTATAACCAACAGTTTTTTTGAACTCGTGAAGTTTGTTATTATCCATAGTATCCCATAAAGATTAAAACAGCTTTCTTCCAGATAATTGAACGAGATCAATGTGTTTGTAGCGTTCTCAATTAAACTCTTACTGCGCTGACAATATACTAGGGAATGGTATTTGGACATACACTGATAATAGTAACAATACATCTCTACTATACACTCTTACCTGTGATATTACCTGTATGCTTACTACAGGTAACCCCCATGTACCAAAGCCAGATGAGGGACGGTGATATTACTTGCATTCTCGACCAACGAGATACATCAATCTGAATACAGCAATTATCTTGGCAACAGACTTTTAAGTATAATATTCCATTAAATTTGAAAATACGCATTAGTGTATGATCCTTTATCTAGGTATTGCTTATAGACATAGTCATTGAAAACTATCAAGCATTCTAACATGTGATGCTTTCAGCACTAATGTAAGCGTCATCCGATAGTTTTGGGGCTTTATTGTATTTGATATCTCATACAAAACTCAGAGAAACCCAGGGGAACGTGTTTAAGCGTAGCGTATTCATAATTACTCAGCTAATACTATTCGAACCGTTTTTATTTACACCGTCATCAAACCATTTCCCCAATGATGTTTCAGTTGATATCTGTTTAGCATGGCTATTGTCATTGGAGACACAAATATAACAGATGGAACGAACACAAAGAAGTTGTATATTGCAATAATGTGCTGAGCCTCTGCAAAGCATTAGCCTAATGCTGAATAGCGTATGTTGATAGGAATTATGCTAAAATACAAACGTCTAGTCCAGCATTCAATATTCAGCTGTCGTCCATTAAGGAATTTCCGCGTCCATAATCCAAAGAATTAATTCATATAGTAACAGTAGCACCAAATTAAAACAATAAATCGTAGTATACATAAAACTAAGCTAATTTTCTGTAAGACAGAAACGGTCAACAGTTTCCAATGATGCCAGGAAGACATCATGATGTTTCAAAAATATCAAATCCGTATCGCTGATCAGTATTCTTAATCCATATGATATACGTTGTAAAGTCGCTATCTGGAGTATGATGTATCTGAGTCGAACTTGTCTCTATAAAGGATACCTACTATTGCCATCGTTTGTGCAGGCCGGTTGTGACGCAAAGAAATGTCTGGTTCGTGTCTATCCCCCAGTACATGTACTTATGTTTGTAATATCCAGCATGAGTGAACACGAAATATAGTTTCAAACGGTTCAGCGTATAGTTTGAAACTTCTGTCTTCACGTTATCGGAGTACATGTGCTCGCCAAAGGGGGCGTGGTCATGAGCACATGTGCTGAGAGGGTGTGGTAAATTCTAGTATTTCGATTGGCTGTGACGTAGAAACGTCAAGCGGGTCAGGCTGGGTGCACGGCGTGGGGTGAGAATGTGACCATTCTAGTCGGTGCGCGGCACAAGAGAACACGCTTTCTTATTTTTAAGCTCGGCGGATATACCTTTTGTTACAACATGGCGAGCGGTTCGAGCGAGGACGCGACAGCCAAAAGAAATAACGTGGAGTCGGTTGTTAAGAGTCAAGTTGCCGCGATGGCAGAGGTAGTTTTGGACAGAATGTCCGATTTAGTTTCTTTAAAATTCAACAGTATGAAGGATGAGTTGTTGAACAATCAGAACGAGCTGAAGTCGTCGACGGTTTCAGAGATTAAGAGAATGAGACTGGATGAAAACATGCCGAAATTCCGAAAGAAGTCCAACGAGGAACAATACAAAGTTAATCTAAAAATCGCTGACTCGATGGATACAGTGAACGAACATTTGAAAGTAACTGATGGGAAACGTCCATCGGACGACAAGCTTGACAAAGCAAGAGAGACGTTACGCGAAGGTATGGAACTGGTTGCTGAACGTCAAAAACTGGTGAAACTTGCGGATATTTCCGACTTTGACTGGGCTACCGTCAACGAATATGTACAGCACGAGTTAGAGTCAGATAGCGACGACGAAAAACGAATTATCAAGGCGGAATCCAGGGCCAGACAGAAGGTCAAGGCGAAGAGACAGCGACCTTATTTCAGAAGATCGGGAAAAATGGGGGACGGTGCCAGTACTCCTGGGCAGCGCTCGCTGGACGTTCCTGCGGTTGTTTCCACTGTCACAAGACCAAGATGGTCTGCTACTGGAGGCCAGAATAAGCGTGGAAACTGTTGGAATTGTGGTAAAATTGGGCATTGGCGCGAAGAATATCCCCAGAGGTTTGGATCTGGACTTACTCAGCAATCTGATAAGATAAGTGTATTTTCTCCTTGTTTGGTTGCTGACAAAAATTGTTTTATTAAGTCAATTTTCGAGCAAAGAAAAAAGCATCTCAAAACGGGGAATCAATTTAACTCAAATAATAGCAGGTATTTGAATGACAAGAAAACAAATTTGGTTAAAAATGAATCCAATTTCTTCATTGTTGACGACAGGAATGATATATTACATGTTTTGGGGGAAAGGAAATTTCCTCTGGGGCAACGGGTGCAAGGTAGTGATGCCATGAGTGAAGCATGCGTGGAGACATGTGGCACCGTGTTCAATGATAATGAATCTGGGGAAATATTCAAGGGAAGAATCTTCGCCTGCATTGGTTGATGAGAGTGGTCTTGATTTCGATGATTTGGGGAGGGGCTTAGTCCCGTTGGACGTCTGAAACAACATTGGGGTTTTTGGGAAAGAATAGGTGCGCCCCCTCTGGTCTTAAATATAATTAAGAATGGCTATGTTCTCCCTTTTGTACAAGAACCAGAAGAAGCGATTTTGAGAAACAATAAATCGGCTGTAGTAAACAGTGTGTTTGTAGAAACAGAAATAGATCGGCTTTGTAAAATAGGTTGTGTTTCTGAAGTAGAGGACCCTCCTACAGTTGTGAATCCTTTAACGGTCTATATTAACGATGCAGGAAAGAAAAGACTTACTTTGGATGCTGGACATATAAACAACTGTTTATTGAAACATAAATTTTCTTTGGAAGGCATCCAAGTTGCAAGTCCATGTTTGAGAAAGGTGATTTCTTGTTTACTTTGGACATCAGGAGTGCTTATCATCACATCCCAATTTTTTAAGGACATCGTCGATATTTCTTGGAATTTTGGGGGGAAAATCAGGTATTTTGCCTTCAACGTTTTACCTTTTGGCATTTCCACCGCTCCATATGTGTTTACAAAGTTATGCCGGGTCCTGGACAAAAGATGGGAAGGACTAGGAATTAGAATTATATTGTACTTAGACGATGGAATGGGTGGAGCTGGAAGTAAAAACGTTGCTACCAAGCATAGCAAGTTAGTACGGTCGGACTTGATAAATGCAGGATTTAATCCGCATGATGTCAAATCGTGTTGGGAACCTAGCGATATGCAGCTATGGTTAGGTGTTTGCTTTGACTGCAAACATGCAAGGTTGTTTGTAAAGGAGTCTAGGATTTGTAAACTAAAACGTTCCATCAGTTCGGTTTTGCAACGTGTGGAAGTTGAAGGAAGTGTAGTTTCCGTTAGGCTGATTGCCTGTATAGTGGGACAAATAATTTCTCTCACGGATTGTTGTGGTAAGATAACACAACTGCAGACAAGGTTCTTACAGTACTGTGCCGACAGTAGACAGAATTTGGTTTTCTAAAGTCATCGTGGATGCAAATGCGGTAAGAGAACTTTATTTCTGGTTAGAAGGTGTCGATAGACTGCAGGGTCAAACTTGGGGCCAAATAAATTACAATGATGTATTGGCATTTTCAGATGCTTCTGTAATAGGCCTTATGGCCCATGGTAAGTGGACTGAAACGGAAGCCCAAGAGAGTTCCACATGGCGTGAACTAGTGGCAGTGTCAAGACTGCTTAAGACGATGAAAGATCGTCTTCAAGAACAGTCTGTAAAGTGGTTCACAGATAACCAGAATGTCTCCAGAATTGTGGAGGTGGGCAGCAAGAAAGAGAAGCTGCAGGTCATAGCAGTCAGTATCTAGGATTGCTGTTCGACTCATGGTATAAAACTGGATGTACAATGGGTTCCTCGTGAACAAAATCAGAGAGCTGACCAGTTGAGCAAATTTATTGACTTCAATGATTGGGGGATTGGTGTTCCTAGTTTCAAATATTTGGATGGGAGATGGGGTCCTCATACAGTAGACCGATTTGCAAGTAACTACAATGCAAGGTGCAAACGATTCAACAGTCTGTTTTATGTAGAAGGAACAGAAGGGGTGGATGCTTTTGCACAAGATTGGTCATGCGATAATAACTGGGTTGTTCCACCTCCTTGTCTGATCTTGGAAGTGTGGAAATACATGACTGTGAACAAAGTGACTGGTACTTTAGTGGTACCGCTGTGGCGTTCGGCGCCGTACTGGCCTTTCATATGTCCAGATGGGATACATTTTCATACATTTGTATTGGATTGGATTGAATTACCGAACAATGGTATGGCAATTGTACCAGGAAATCCAGAAAACGACATGTTTTCTGGAAGGCCTCTGACATTTAGATTGCTAGCACTAAGACTACAGTCTGGAAAGGAACGACTGAGACTTGTCCAGAAGGGATATTGTACCGCATATCTGGGGTATTGTGACAATTGTTTGTAATGCCTATGTAATTCTTGATTATTTCAGGTGTGAATGTGAACGGCAGTGTATGGTGCGAGCTAGAGGAGAAACGACAGACGGGTGATCAAGAAACGGGACATTTAGTTGATCGATTAGCAGAGTATGTTGTTCACACTAAGGCTGAATCTACTACCGTGAAGTACAATACTGCTTTTCAAAAATTTAAATTATTCGCTTCAATTAGGGACTTTACTGTTCTACCAGCTTCAGCATGTGAATATTTGGATTGTAGCTTGTTTATCTGGCCGACACAACTAAAAGCGTTTCTGTTGTGGAAGCTGCAGTTTACGGTATAAAATGGATGCACGATTCTTGTAACTTAAGATCGCCAACGGAGAGCACTTTCATCAAAATGGTGTTGGATGGAATAAAACGCGAACATTCCAAACCAGTGGTGAGCAAGGATCCAGTGGGTTCTGAAACATTGATGAAGATGTGTGAAAATTACAGGTACTCTCAAGACTTGAGTGAGATTCGTGGCATTTCTATGGCGCTAGTTGGTTTTGCTGGTTATTTACGTTTTGATGAGATTCAGAATCTTAGAGTTTGTGACTTTTAAAGTTGATCATATGTGTTTAAATGTTAGAAAGAGTAAAACTGATGAGTACAGGAAAGGTAATGAAGTAATTATTAGCAGAACAAACACAGTCCTGTTAGTTGGTTAGAGCGTTATCTGTTGGCAGCTCAGTTGTTTACGTTTGACGATGATTTTTTATTCAAACCTTTGGTCTGTACAAAGGGTAAGAAGAAATTAACCACGAAGAATAAATGCTTGAGTTACACTAGAGCTAGGGAAGTGATTGGCGCAAGATTGAAAGAGTTTGCCCCTTCCGGCTCAAACTTAGGCTTACACTCGCTAAGATCAGGTGGCGTAACGGCGTTCTGATGCCATCAACGCTTACATAGATTACTCGAAAGAGTCGCGTCTAGCTGTAACGAGAGATTTGGGAATTTAAGTTTTTGAGTGTACATTTGCTCCCTCCTTTCAGGTCTAAAATGCTGTTCCTGTGCAGAATAAATGCCGCCTGTATCTTATAACGGAAGATATATGGTTTTGGGATTTTTGTGTAGTATTAAATAGTACGGTATTTAGAGGAGACATATAGTTTCAAACGGTTCAGCGTATAGTTTGAAACTTCTGTCTTCACGTTATCGGAGTACATGTGCTCGCCAAAGGGGGCGTGGTCATGAGCATGTGCTGAGAGGGTGTGGTGAATTCTGGTGTTTCGATTGGCTGTGACGTAGAAACGTCAAGCGGGTCAGGCTGGGTGCACGGCGTGGGGTGAGAATGTGACCATTCTAGTCGGTGCGCGGCACAAGAGAACACGCTTTCTTATTTTTAATTTTTGGCTATATAAGATTCATCTACTCACATAACTTGGAAAGGGAGCCTGTGTACCGGCAGTTAATAAATATTATTACTGGTGTACTGAATTTGAATATAATCAATTTCAAATCCGTTCAAAACATGTTATGCTTTAACGGTGTAATTCCGTGTTTACAATTGAAAGGGGGGGGGGAGTGATTTATAGTATCACTGCCTGTATTCCTAAACGTTTCCATGAATTATCATGTATACTGTTGTAAGATAATTTAGATATAATTTTCCAGAGTTTTCGATCCCTGTCTTTAAAGGTCAACCCAAACGCTCTGAGGTCAAAAATAAAAAAAAATAGTCCTTTCGATTCTGAAAATAATGATATTTTTTTCATAATTTTGTGCAGTCTGGTTGGTGAGATATTGCCGTTTGAAAGGTGAAAATCGCTCTCCTGTCAATTCCAGCTGTGACGTCACGGAGGGAAGCCGTCTTGTATTCTCTATGTTAAAGCCGTATACCACAGTCGTAAGTAGCTGCTGATTTCTGGAGATTTTCGGAGTATCGGGGCATCATTTGTTAAATATGCCGCGACGTTGTGTAGTGGGAGGTTGCAGTTTTACTACAGATGACGGTGTTAGTATTCATTTGTGGCCTAAAGACGAGAAAATCGCTGCAAATTGGACGAAATTTGTACGCAACACGAGAGTGTGGAAAGAGGGCCCGAGCCAGTACTCGTATAATTTGCTCGGCACATTTTGACAGAAATTAGACATCATTCGAGGACATCTACAGCGTAGCAGTTGAATTCGGGTACAAACCAAAACTAAAGAGAACAGCTATTCCAACTATCAAACCTAAGAACAATCAGAATGTGACGGCAAAGAAATCGGACAAGGAGAATCTATCACGGACATCGGCTGAACGAACCTAGCCTGCAAGCGAGGCCTCGGGCGACGGCTGTACATGCCCTGCTCGCTCTCGCGTGGCATTTGTTGCTTGAGCACCTACAGGTTAGACTGGATGAGTCTCTATTTCATATATATTATTTAATAATAATAAAATGATCTTTCATAAATATATATACGTTTGATAAGTAAATAAATAAAAAACACCAATTGGAGTGAATGGCTGTAGATACAGAAGTGATAATAATACTTTCATAATCCCTTGACATTTGAGATTGTGGGAATATCATTCGATTTCAATTTAATTGAGGTAATTTGTCGAAAATTGAGCAAATTTGAATGCCGATCCACTCACCACGGCTTACTTTTCGCCATGAATGTCCAAAGTTTTTTTTATCAAACTATATAATTCTGAAATTGGTATTTCATGGGGATTATGGGAAAATAAACAAAATTCAAATCGGACGTATATCAGTAGAGTTATCAACAGTTTACTGTCCATACTGCCGAATCCCGGAGTTTATCCCTTCGAAAAGGCTGCCTCGGTCATTAACAACAATAACAACACAGATGTGCTCGTTCTTTACATCACAGAATCGTTCTACATTCAATACAGTTTGACATATATGGACATTTGGTCTTATAGATGACGATAATAAGGTTTCCAGTCAAGTTGCATACCAATCTGTATTCAACAAACGACCTCTCCGAATCCTGTCGTCGAGTTTCACGTTGTCAGAGTGGTTGTCACTGTCAGAATCGGAGCCGTACGGCTCAAATTGATAGGGCTGAATTCCGCCGTTGGTCTGCAAACAACTGTTAATTTGCCCGTCATCATCCTCCTCTATGTCTATTTCATCTTCTTGGCGAAAAATATTTCCATCTAAGCAGCTGATCTCGCTCGAATCGACATCTGAACCGGAGCTCTGACTGCACTCGCTTTCCATGTTATCCGCTGTTTTTTCTCAGGCAACTTCCCTGCGTGACATCATCAACCCAGCTGTGAAAGTGTGAAAAAGCCCACTTTGCTCCCATATTACGTGTGTTTCTGATCAGATTAGAATTTTTTCAATATTTTTTTCATACAAAGTGAAGTATGAACTATGATTTTTAAGGATTTTTAGACCAAAAAAAATTCTGTTTGGGTTGACCTTTAAATGTCTGAAAAATGTAATACCAGAAATATTTACTTTGGACTGTATTTGTTGGCGATATATTGTTAGACTGATAGAATTTATCTTCATCTAGAAATGGTGATGTCCGATATGCTGTAGTCCCATATAATACTCTGTAAAACGTATGCGAGATAATGTGCTGGGATAAGTCAACCCACACACGTATGTGGGATGAATGCATGCGACGCAGGTTGCCAGTCACAGCGCTTGACATGAGCTGCAGGGATGGTGCACTCTAGCAACGTTTTTCTCAGTGTGTCGTTGGTATTTTTAATAAAATACTGATTAAAGTAATGAATTAAGCTATATGGGATTTCTCGGTCATTGTAGCAAGCTGCCGAGACAGAACACAAGTGAAATGTTGGGGAAAATCTTTAATACAATTTATTATTCACACCGTTATCTTGAGTATGATGTACAAGTGCTACAGTTACACTTTAACTAAGCATATTTGCCCCCTATTGCATATTACAGTATTCAACCTTGTTGACATAAATATGTTTTTTATATCTGGTTCTATGTCTAAAAATGCTGTTCAAAAACATTGAAAGAAATAGGGTAGGTTAATATTGTCCTTAAAGAAAACAACCAGTTACCAATTTAAGTATTTGTTACCAAGTTGGATTATATGCTTGCCACATTCCACCACCTTTGCTTCTTGTATTGACCTGGTTAAACAAAAATCAGATATGTTAAATTCTGATGATAATCTATGGAAACATTCCGTTGTTGCAAATTTTTTGTTTGAGGATACGGAGCCCTCCTGCAGACCCTTTTATACACCCTCTAGAATAATTTGTCTTTATACAGCTACCAGTATCCAGCATAGCTATGGTAATGTATATATTTGTGATAGCGCATTTCTTAAGGATTCCATATATATAAATGTGTTCATTGTAAATCTGTAGGTTGTGAAGATATTCAAATTTAAAAAAATTAATAAAAAAAAATTCAGCTTCTATCTTATTACATCATCATTTCATGTTGAAGACAACAACTCCAACAGGAAATCTGTGTCTCAGTTTTGGTCTAGTTCTTATTCTATTGACATTTAATTCAACTTCCAAGTTCAAAACTGAGTTGCTCGATTCTGTAGAGAAATATTCCATTAAATGTCAATTGAATGAGAACTAGACCAAAATTGATAAAACTGAGACAGAGATTTCCTGTTGGAGTTGTCTTCTACAGGAAATGATGTAAATTATGATAAGTTGAATATTTTTTTTTGAAAATAGCATTTAAAAAAATTAAATTTAAATTTTTATTTTTTTCAAAATTCAAATATCTACAGGTTTACATTGAACAAATTTATATATATGGAATCCTTAAGAAATCTGCTCTAACAAATATATACATTACTATGTATGCGGCATACTTTTAGCTGTATAAAAGCAAATTCTAGAGAGTGGGAAAATGTGTGTGCAGGAAGACTCGGGGCTTAATATTTGTTTATATATTGGCTATTTGATGTATGTTAATTATTGAGTATTCATGTATTGTACATGTAAAATCATCATCTGGGTTGTCATTGTTGTTGAACTATATAAAACAATGTTAAGATAATAATCTTGCAAACTTGTGCAATTACGCTTTTCCCTTTCCAGCTGGTTGAGGAATATTTTTTACAGCATGGCTTTATTGAGCTTTAAAATTGCTAAATTTATTATATTCAGTCATAATTTTTTGTAGTATGTGTGAAATGTTTTACAATCTATGATATTGATGTTTATTGTGTCAAACAATAAGAGTGCCTGATCAAAACATCTTCATTTGGTACCATGCAACTTTCTTACATGTACAATTTTTGGGGGATGGACCAGTAACAGGTACAGAATAAATTGTTGGAAAAGTTTGAAGAATAACAAATTGTTGGAAAAGTTTGAAGAATAACAAATCAGCTTCATAGTATATGTTATTTAGGCTTCCCAGCTACAGTATCATACACAAATAGATATTATTTGAATGAACAAAAATAAGATGTAAAAAACAGTTGTCCAGTTATTGTATTGGTATGCAAGAATCCATTTTTTTTTGAAGAAAAAATATAAGATCAACTGAGTTTTACAATGATATACATGTAAGGCTCAAGCTCTCACAATCATTTGTTTGAAATAATTTTCATGGTATCTTTCTCAGGAATATAAGTAAAAGTCATTAATTTGCTATGTCACAAATGCCCATAATTACTGAGCAGTAACTAGTTAACAGAACTAGAATTTTTGAAAATAATGACAAAGAACATCCTTGGTTGTTCCTGTGTGTATAAATGCCAAGTACATGTAAATACATTTTGAGAAAAAAAAAGTCAAAAGTAAGATGTGTATGAAAAGCAGACTTATTTCACTTTGAGTTTTAATGTATTTATTCAAATAATAACTAGGTTTAGCCAAGTATTGCCCCAGGAAAGCCTAGATAGCATATCTTGTTTGAAAGTTTCAGGTTGCTATGATTTGTTGTTATTTTAAAATATTCAAACTTTTTTCCAATCAACATGTTAACAATTAAACATAGCATGTTACTGGTTATTAAATGAGATTTCTAAGCGTTTCAATATTGTTTCATTGTAAAATGCTAACACTAATCGGCATAGTTTATAGGGATACATGTATGTGTTATTTTTGTTTTAATCCTATGGGAGCAGCAGAATATTTAATTTGAGAGATTTTATTTAAAAGCCAGCCTTAAAGCATTTATTGTGCAATAATATATACTACAGTTTACATTCTGTGATATATTGACCATGTTTACATGAAATGTATTGTGATTCTAATCAAGTCAATAATCTACTTAATGGGAGATATTCAGCCATAGTAATATTGCCATTCCAGAGATAGTAGTGGGCATACATATAGCAACCATTGAACATTGTAAATTTAGTGATTAGAGGGAGAAATTATGAAAGGCATGAAATGAAAGGCCAACTAAGGTGTACGCTGAACCTACCTACAGCTAAGATTGGCCAGGCTGGCTGTTATATAATAATAATACTAATTGTATCTTTAGTTTGAGAGGGTTACACAAGTTGAAAAGTGGTCTCCCTTGAGGCCCTGAAAGATTGTGTGATTAATTGTGTGAAGAGAATAAAATGTGTGTCATTACTCTCATTAGCCTGGTCCATCATCTTGAGGATGTGACTGAGAAGAATTTGTGGTAGATATTGACTTACCCGAATCTACTTTTTTAGCTTGCCTGTACAAGTACAGGGAAAGCTTATGTTGTGATGTCCAATGTACTGTGTTGAGGCACGTTTCTCTGCAGATAATGCTTGGATTTCTCCCAAATAGGGTGTATGTGTTTCTCAGCATGGCTCAATGGGGATAATATGACACTGTTTTAATGTAAAACCTCATTGAAAAGGTAATATTCTGAACAGGACTGACAATGCGGCAGGTCATTTTTGAATTATATTTTGTGAGTCTTAAATCAAAGTGTTGCTGCGATAATATAGAATCATTGCGTTCTGCACATATTAATTAGGTGTAGTTAGTCAATTAGCTTGAAATGTGTTTATCCTGTAAGATAATGACTTGATTCATTCCAAACTTGGCATACTTGTTGTCTAGCATGGCCTGATGGGGATATTACAGAATTGTTGCATTTCACGCATATTAATAATGTCAATTTAGCCAAGTAACCAGAAAACTAAGCATACAATGGCCTGTCCTGTGTTAGGGGCTGTATTTTTGGAGATAATCCTCATTCATTGACTGCAGCACGGGAGTATTTCATTTGACCTATGGGGAGATGTCAATAGACATGGATGCTTGTCCACCTCTGAATATCCCCATTGAGCCTCTTTGTGCACACAGGTATCGTGTGTTTCTTTGGAAAAAATGCTCTTGATGTTTGCCCTTACAATACACATTGTTCACCATAGCCTGAGGAGAATATTACAGAATCTTTGTATTTCATTCATATTAATCCGGTCTTAATTAGCTGATTATCCAGAAATACTTTGGAAATAAATGTGATGTCCCACACATGTATGTTGTCCAGCATTTCTTGAAGGGATGTTCCAGAATTGTTGCTGCTGCCCATGTTGTTTCTTAATTACATAATTAGCCTGAGTTGTCCAATGTATTGTGTTACACATACAATGTATGCTTCTTCAATTTGTTGGTTTGAACATGTCAAATAGAGAATTGTTGAATAGTGTATTCTTCTTGTTAGTTTCAGAGTTTTAACCGATCTGTTTAGCCATATGTGTGTGACACATTTGTAGCTTCTAGCTCAAGCTGAGAATGATATTTTAGCCAGCGGAGTTTCATAGCTAATTCTTCACAAAACACAGTACTGAAATGTATGCATGAGAGGAGCGTAGCTATAAAACTTTGCTAATTTATAGTTTGCAGTAATCCCCCTAATAATTCAATCACAGGAAGTGAAATTCCCCTCAACAAAATCTGAGGTGATCAAATTTATTACGACAAAATCATGCGTTTATGTATAATCAATCATTTCTGTGTTATTTCAATGAGTTTAGAGGGTGATCAAATTTATTAGAACAATTTTGTGACTGAATTTTGACAGCTGGAATATTAGGGGGATTTAGTGTATTTGAAATGTTGCTAGCCTACTGTCCAGTATTTGTATATTGTTGATTGATGCTATGAGGAATGAAATAAAAGCAATTGCTTATCCTTGAGATGCATTGTACAAACTTATCTGTGTACGTAACTTCATCATTTTCTGAATGCACATAAAAAGTACTGCATTGTTTAAAAAGAAACATCTGTTTGAAGTCCCTTGTCTTGTTAACTAAACAAGTCAGTTATTTGTGTGTAAGCACTGTGGGTTTTTTTTCACACATAATGAACGAGAGAAACTGCTCGTGTTTCTGGCTCAATAAAACGGTGGTTCCCACCTTTTTTACACTCTTCAATATTTACGGGACGTATTATGGTATGGCGTCGTCTGTTCGTCAGTTAACTTGTGAATGCAGCACAGCAAAGAGTTTTTGCTGGATTCTTTTAAAATTTGCCACACATTATGGTCACCATGTGGAGATGTGCATGTGACCATTTCGACCCGATGTGATGTTTTCTTCAGAACCCCATTGAACGTCAACAAACTAATTCCATCAGCTACCTTTTCTTGTGAACGCAACACAGCAAAGAGTTTTTGCTGGATTCTTTCCAAATTTGCCACACATTATCATCACCATGTGGAGATGTGCATGTGACCCTTTCAACCCGATCCAATGTTTTCTCCAGAGTAACGCCCTCCTCCCTCAAAAATTACTATCAGCTACCTCTTCTGGTGAACGGAAGACAGAGTTTTTGCTGGATTCTTCCCAAATTTGCCATGCACTATCACCATGCGAGGCCATGCATGGGAACTTTTCGACCTGATCCAATGTTTTTTTCTGTTATGCCCCTTGATTGTTGAAAAATAACCACTTCCATCTGATATTCTTTTTCATGAACACACCTAATTATGAGAAGCCATGTATGATTCTTGAAGCCCCATAAACTGGTGTATGATTTCTTCATACGGATGGAGCCTGATTTTTCTGAAACAGTCCGACAAACCAGGTAGATGATTTATGTGAGGACGGTTTCTGTCTGTGTGTCCGTCCCCCATATGAGACAGTTTTCTATCTACAGTTCCAATTCTTGGTGAGTGGATACACTACAGGGAGACTATGTGTCACATATTAAAATGGAGGTGGAGGTCAAAGGTCACTGGCATAAAAAACAGGAAATCACTGAACTGTTCATGTCTGGTCTAATTTGTCTGTGACCGTTTTCTGTCCACAGTTGCAATATTTTGTGAGTGGATACATCATACAGGTAGAGGCGATGGTGTCGCATACCGAAATTGAGGTTGAAGTGAGAGGTCGAAGGTCCATGTCCTAAAAATTTGAAAATCATGGACAGTTTACTATCTAGTTCCAATTTTTAGTGAGTGGATTCCCTGGGAGTTGGGAGGGGGGAGACGTGTTGCTTATCAAATGTAGGTTGAGGTCAAAGGTCATTGTAGCTGAAAGATTAGGAAATTACTGAAAATTTTTGTGACTGGATTCAATGGGGAGGGGGGGGAAAGAAGTTTCGCATACCAAAAAATAGGTCAAGGTCAAAGGTCACTGACCTTAAAATCAAGAAATCATTAAAAATAACTTTTTTTGTATCAGTAGATACATTAGGACACCATGTGTCACATACTAAATATAGGTCAAGTCACTGTGACCCCAAAATCATAAAATTGTTAAACATCATGATTTTTTGATACATTAAGGTAAGACGATGATTTTTTGATACATTAAGGTGAGACGATGTGTCGTGTACCAAAATTTAGGTCAAGGTCTCTGTGACCCCAAAATCAGAAAATCATTAAAAATAACCTGTTTGAGTCAGTAGATACATTAGGGAGACATGATGAGTGACATACGTACCAAAATGTAGGTCAAGGTCACTGATCCCCGAATCATGTAATTGTTGAAAATCATGATTTTTTTGTCTGATGATACATTAAAGGGAGACCTGTCTTTTTCCAAAATTTAGGTCAAGGTCAAAGGCCGAGGTCACTGTGATCCCAAAATCAGGAAATTATTAAAAATCACATTTTCATATGCCCGTCGAAGATGAGGTCATGTAATGTGTCCATCAATTGGTCTAACATTTGTTCTCCATGCAAAAACTGTAGTTTCAAGGTATAGTACACACCTTGGGTATACCTTACTTGCATGGCAAAGAGGAACCCTATTCATTTTGAGGTAAATAGGTCAACGGTCAAGGTCACAGTCCCCCAAAACTGAATCCAGTTTAACCGACTATATTGTCAGGTTGAAAATATTCAGAGTTGTCTCCTCTACATATTTACTCTACTTGTCCTGTGGAGTTGTCCCCTGTTTGATACATGTAAGAAATAGCTATATTCAGTTGAACACCATGCATTTACTAATTTTGTCTGGGAGAGGAGTCCTTTATGAACTTTATATCTGTTTATTAACTCACTTTCTTCACATTTTTCTTTCTTCATGGAAAATTTTCTCGCCAGAAAGGAAAAACAAACATTTTCTTGTGTTTGACTATTGTTGATTTCAGTGTGGGATATGTGAGCTCTTGGCTCTTGTTTCAAGGTGAAATATTAACCAAGAGTTAAGCCCCTTTTACTTTACCATTCAATTTAAGCTGTGATAAACGTTACATTCTCATAAGCAGAAAATCTTAGACGTTTCTCTGGATTGCAGTTCTAATTTTGGTTATTTTAAAACATCTGTTTCCCATGACTAGGTCATACATGAATTGCAGGCAAGCACCTTTTAGGTGCGTGGACCCCTCAGCCTGTTTTTTTTTTAGTCAAGTAGGATCAGGGCTGCATTCCAAAAAACGTATGGGCACCCAAAACTCAAATGAAACAAAAAATGAAAGTGATAGATATAATAGACTTCGTTTTCACGTGAGTGGTGTGCTGGGATTACAGCATGCAAGAAAGTGTAGCTTTATCAGTGGCAATTTATGCATTGCACAAATATGATAAGTTTAATGGCATAGAAAACACACTGATTGACACTCTCCTAATCACTCGTTTTAAATAATTTCCAAGGTACAGTAACATGTTTGGTGACAAAAATTGAAGCATTATGTTGTACCAGTTAAATGTGTGGACACAAATATGGTTCATGCAAAAGTTTTAGGATAAATCATATGATGTAAAATAGAATGATTTAACAGCAAAATTGAAGGAAAATGTTGTCCTTCATTTAAGGTGACGCGAAATTCAAACTACACTTCTGAAATAAATATGTTTTGTGCAAAAGCTTTAAGATAAATCATATGATGTGGAGTAGAATGATTTAATAGCAAAATTGAAGAAAAATGTTGTCCTTCATTTAAGGCGACGCGAAATTCACACTAACAGGGGTTCGATACTGCAGGGATTCCCCTGCCAGTTATTTCATATTATACTTCTGAAATAAAATATGGTTTGTGCAAAAGCTTTCTGATAAATCGATGCAGCAAAATTGAAGAAAAATGTTGTCCTTCATTTAAGGCGACATGAAATTCAAACCGAACAGGGGTTCGATACTGCGGGGACCCCCCTCGCCGGTTATTTTCTCTTGTACTTGGGAAATAAAATAATGTCACCAACCTGTTAGTTATTACTATAAAAGGAAAAAAAATTACGTGATTCAGCATGTGTGTGAAAAAGCAATGTACACTGCAGGCTGAGAAGCTGTGAATAGGGAAAAGTCCAAAACTTTAACATTTAGTGCCCCAGGGGTGGAGAAATCCCCCAAGGGTAGTGCATAGGTTGAACAAGTGTAGCATCATGTAAGCTCTCAGAATATATGGGAATTGGGGAGTTCCATCCAATGGTAATCTTGAATGGCCCAGGCTTTCTTGTATCAGGGAACCTTCAAAAGTCAAAACACAGGAAGGAAGCAATCAGAGATTGCTCAATTGTATGCCCCCCCTTCCACTTTAATCCGACACTGCCCCGCCATTGTTCTGTTCTTTATTGGTTGGTGGAGGCCTAATTTGGATAATTATAAAAATTCTGTTTCAGTCACTTTTTTGCCATGCCTCACATAATACATATTCCAAATATCAAGCAACAAGTGATAATACGATGCTTCGATGCAGGGCTTTCGCCAAATCCGAAAATGTGACCTGGTTATGAGACCTACATTCCTTGGGAGTATATTGTGGTGAAATTATGAAGCGATCAGTGAATTTTGTACCCAATTCACTGTTTTTGGGGCAATTTCATACTTCAGGACCTATGTTGTCTGCTTTGGAATGTAGAATAACATATAATATAGCCATTTTCCTGGTTCAAATCAGTTATGGACTGAGATCCAGCTTGGACAAATAAATATATCCCATTCACTTAGGTTTAAACAAAGGGCCATAACTCTTGAAAATATAACCGAAAACAGAGAAACTTCACTGACCACATATCATGCGTATTTCATACTTGTTCATACAATATTAACCGAGATCCAGCCCTACAAATCCCAATTCACAAAGATTTGAAGAAAAAAGGGCCATAACTCTTGAAAATATAGGCGAAATGTGGAGAAACTTCACGCTGCACAACTACAGGGCACTGATCACATATCCTGCAAATTTCATAATTGTTCATACAATATTCACCGAGATCCAGCCCGGACAAGTTCCAATTCACAAAGATTTGAAGAAAAAAGGGCCATAACTCTTGAAAATATATGCGAAACGCACAGAAACTTCACGCTGCACAACTACAGGGCACTAATCACATATCCTGCAAATTTCATAATTGTTCATACAATATTAACCGAGATCCAGCCCGGACAAGTTCCAATTCACAAAGATTTGAAGAAAAAAGGGCCATAACTCTTGAAAATATATGCGAAACGCGGAGAAACTTCACGCTGCACAACTACAGGGCACTGACCACACATCCTGCAAATTTCATAATTGTCCATACAATATTAACCGAGATCCAGCCCGGACAAGTCCCAATTCACGGAGAATTCAGGAACAAAGGGCCATAACTCTTGAAAATATCAGCGAAACGTGGAGAAACTTTACGCTGCACAACTGTGGGTCATTGACCACATATCATGCAAATTTCATACTTGTCCATACAATATTAACCAAGATCCAGCCCGGACAAGTCCCATTCACAGAGATTTCAGAAAAAGGGCCATAACTCTTGAAAATTATACCGGAACTCGGAAAAAACTCCACGCTGCACAACTACGAGCCACTGGCCACATTCCATGCAAGTTTCGATCCTGTCCATCAAATATTAACCGAGATATTGCCCGGACAAGAAATTCGGACGGACAGACGGACGGACAAAGCGATCGCTATATGCCCCCCCTCTAACTAGAGGGGGGGCATAATGAAACATGCAACCAAGGGTTCCCAATGGGCATACATGTAGATAACAGTGCAAAAAGCCAAGCCATCAATAAACAAAATAAAAGAAATAATTAAAATTCATGAAATCATCATAGCCATCTGAAAATCTAATCACTTCATCAGTCAACATTCAGGAAGCTCTCACCAAAGTTTGGTCAGGCCTGACTTGATAGATCTGCAGATATTCAGCGGACAAGAACATGTTGATGGGCATAGATAACATTGCAAAAGCTGAGCCATCAATAAATAATAAAAAAAATAATTAAAAATCACGAAATCATCATAGCCATCTGAAAATCTAATCATTTCTTCAGTCAACATTCAGGAAGCTCTCACCAAAGTTTGGTCAGGCCCGCCTTCATAGATCTGCAGATATTCAGCGGACAAGAAAATGTTGACGGACGGACGGACGGACGTACGTACATGGCAACGACAAGACCCTACAGCCCTATGGGCTGAGGGGTAATAACCCAGTGAGTTGGTTGCGTAAGAAGATAATATCAAGTCATGCTATCTTGTACATTGTGTTGATTGGTCAAAGATGTTATTTTCGTGCCAGATAGGAAGGAGATCAGATCCACTGAGAGAATCGGTTTCTGGGTTTGTTTTTAATCAGATTGGTATATACTGACAACTAACAGGTACATTAATTGGCTAAATTCAAATCACGATGCCCGCTATAAGAAGCGCTCTGATTGGTTACTCTATTTTTGGAGCGAGCAATGCCCTTGGATACATATTGGGGCGGATATTCTCAGCCTTGCATGCGCATGCACTTTCACTGAGCGGAACCTCACAAACAGTAATCACATGTTCCTAAGCACAGCAACTGCCGAGGCATGAGGCTAGCGTTGTGTGTTCATTCTTCAATTTCTGCCTATCTCTGTTGCAAGTACGGTAATCCCTCTAATAATTCAATCCCCCTATCAAAATTAAATCACCCTAAATTTTGGGGACAAAATTCAATCGATACATGTAGTTGTAATAAATTTGATCACCCTCTAAAATCATTGAAATAACGAAGAAATAATGGATTATTTACATGATTTTGAACCATTTTGTTTACTTCCTGTTCTAATAAATTTGTTCGTCCCCAAATTTTATGGTGAGAAATTTCACTTCCTGTGATTGATTTATTAAAGGGATTGTCATAGATTGACATTAGTTTTCACGAAAAGCTTCCAAAGCATCACATCAACAGCTTCGATATTCAGAGATAGACAAAGTACAAAGTTGTTTTGTTAAAAATTCTAAATTTATTCAGAAGTATTAAAACCACCAATAGTATTACAAACACCTAGAGTCCCAATTACAACACATTGTGCAAAAAGTACTGTATCCCTGCACAGAGACTCTTTCAAACACATTGAATATATCACCAATTGAAGACAAAAGGTACATTTATTGCTGTAGCCATATTTTCATCACTGTAAAAAATGGAGATCTGGAATAGCAGCAGAAGCCAGATGAGTCTTTTATCGCCAGACTACCATAGTGCAATGCAAAACAATAAAATTTGAATTATTTCTGTGAAAAAAAAAAATATTCTCTTTTATTCTTCACAGAAATTGTTTGAACTTTGATGCATCACAGGTACATCTTTAGTGCATTCTGGCAACCCTGCAATAGGTTCACCTTACTTTTTACCGAGAACAGTTGTCTAGATTCATTAAAACTGTTTATACAAACTTCCATAGACACGGTTACAGCAGAATTGCACTTTCGATTGCAGAAATTCTTCAGCATTGATAAAATGATTCGATATTTACATCAGCACTAAGCCATTTTATTTTTGCAGAAATGCATTATTAATTATGATAATTACATTCTCCAGATAATTGCAATGATGATAGTGGTTTTATGACAGAAAAACATGATCTTACATGTAAGATGGAAACGTCAGTACTTAAACTAGAACTGTGGTACTTAAACTAGAACTGTGGTACTTAAACTAGAACTGTGGTACTTTTACAAGTTCACATCATATTCAGGATAATCTAAATTACCTGCTTCTTGTGTTACAACTTTTATTTTAACAATTTCAGTGTTATTAATGTCATTGTAGTGGACAGCGCCATAAGTATACCTGAATTTGTGATGTTATCGTGGAGTGATTACATGTACTTTTGTAGAAGCATGTGCTATTTCATGATAAAAGGGACTAAATCGAGTCAATCGAACACACATTTTAATAGACACGAAAGACCCTTGGAACAAAACGCCACTTAACCTGGTGATGTGCAGTGGCACTATTTCTCAACTGCTGGAAAATCTTTTTCGTCCAACGGGTCCTTCATGTCCAAATGTGTGTTTGAATGACTCGATTTAGACCCTTTTTTCATGAAATAACTCATGCTGCAGATTTCAACATGACCTTTTGTGACCTCGCCTTGTGAACATGCCCAATTACCCTAAATTTGTAATGGCGATCTCGGCTAGTTTTATCATTCACATCGTTATCTTGAATATGATATACACTTACCACTGTTACACTATAAAAGTAGCATGAAAAATAATAATACTCTCACATTGCAAACCAGTATCTTAACATACACCGTATATCCAGACTATAAACACCATACATACAGAGAAGTATCCCACCCAGGCCTGGGGAAGCCACTTCACTGTTGGTCTTAATGAAGTCCCATATACAAATGTATGTAAACCCAATATAAACCCGACCATTTTTAACACATCTAATACACAACAAATTTAGCATCCCTAAAATGGGTTCCACTGATTTACGCTAAAAATCAAATGATGAGATCATGTATCATGTCTGATTAAAATGTCATATTTTAAGGTCATGCTATATGACAGTCCCACAAAGGATAGCACTGAATATTTTCAGTCCAGAATCCTTAACCCGCAAGAGGTCTGAACCGAATGTCATTGTCCAACATGTCCAAGCAATGTTATGGTCGATTAGGTTCGATAACAAGCCATTTGTTTACATTGGCAATGTTAAACTATCCAAGGTTTGCATTATAATTCAAGTTAAGCCTCAGGCAATACTACCTTGCCCTGATAGTTGTGGGTGGTGTACTGACAAGTGGTTGACCACATGAGTTCTGGTTCATTATTTGGGGCAATTCTGCCATCTCTTTAACCTAGGAAATATTTTTAATCAACAATAACTAGGCTATTTTCGACCTGAAGTTGCCAAATTCATCATAAATGCAAGATTGCTGGTCGTTTCTTAGTAGAATAGAAAAATATGATCCATATTATCATATTTACACCAGTTATCAATAGTTTAAAAAAAAAAGATACCTCAGGTAAGAGAGATAGGGGAGATGCCAGGAGAATGAACCGGAGCTCATGTGGTGACCCACATGTCAATGAAACTGTCGCTGCTATCAGGGCAAGATAGTATGAAGGATTATCTTGGATCATGGTGTAAACCAACCATTCAGGCTTCAGGCATGCCAAGGTGAGAAATGAGCAAATTCAAACTGACCAATCAAACTTGTGATTGTGATCAGTCATGACATACCTGTACATGCTGTTATTGTTATCTATTTTGACATACCTGTACATGCTGTTATTGTGATCAGTCAGGACATACCTGTACATGCTGTTATTGTGATCAGTCATGACATACCTGTACATGCTGTTATTGTGATCAGTCAGGACATACCTGTACATGCTGTTATTGTGATCAGTCATGACATACCTGTACATGCTGTTATTGTGATCAGTCAGGACATACCTGTACATGCTGTTATTGTGATCAGTCATGACATACCTGTACATGCTGTTATTGTGATCATACCTGTACATGCTGTTATTGTGATCAGTCAGGACATACCTGTACATGCTGTTATTGTGATCAGTCATGACATACCTGTACATGCTGTTATTGTGATCAGTCATGACATACCTGTACATGCTGTTATTGTGATCAGTCATGACATACCTGTACATGCTGTTATTGTGATCAGTCATGACATACCTGTACATGCTGTTATTGTTATCTATTTTGACATACCTGTACATGCTGTTATTGTGATCAGTCAGGACATACCTGTACATGCTGTTATTGTGATCAGTCATGACATACCTGTACATGCTGTTATTGTGATCATACCTGTACATGCCGTTATTGTGATCAGTCATGACATACCTGTACATGCTGTTATTGTGATCAGTCATGACATACCTGTACATGCCGTTATTGTGATCAGTCATGACATACCTGTCTTGTGATCAGTCATGACATACCTGTAGATGCTGTTATTGTGATCAGTCATGACATACCTGTACATGCTGTTATTGTGATCAATCATGACATACCTGTCTTGTGATCAGTCATGACATACCTGTAGATGCTGTTATTGTGATCAGTCATGACATACCTGTACATGCTGTTATTGTGATCAGTCATGACATACCTGTACATGCTGTTATTGTGATCAATCATGACATACCTGTCTTGTGATCAGTCATGACATACCTGTACATGCTGTTATTGTGATCAGTCATGACATACCTGTACATGCTGTTATTGTGATCAATCATGACATACCTGTCTTGTGATCAGTCATGACATACCTGTAGATGCTGTTATTGTGATCAGTCATGACATACCTGTACATGCTGTTATTGTGATCAGTCATGACGTACCTGTACATGCTGTTATTGTGATCAGTCATGACATACCTGTACATGCTGTTATTGTGATCAGTCATGACATACCTGTACATGCTGTTATTGTGATCAGTCATGACATACCTGTACATGCTGTTATTGTGATCAGTCATGACATACCTGTACATGCTGTTATTGTGATCAGTCATGACATACCTGTACATGCTGTTAATTAGGTCAGACACATTTGATCGAAGAAATCAAATTCTGATGAGATAGGTTTGATGCCGGACGGCTATTTCACACCCTCGGCATTTACCAGTGATGCCTCTTTTTTTGTAAAAACCTAATCAATTTTGGAACCATATTCGAAGTGGTTCACTTCAGTATTTTCTTTAAGCCATTATAAACCACATTTATCAATACCTTTTGTACTTCTTGGTCAATAGGGGAGCAGAACCAAATGCCTAACCTTGGCGCAACATCACCAATGACATTTATTCGCACCTTCTATGACTAGGGGCCTTTGTGTTTACTCGGCGTCACTTGCGCATTTGGGAGGATCGTACAGGACTTACTGGCAACACCACATGTTAACTCCACCCACTAAACGGATTCATTAACAAAGTTTTGCTGCATTGAACTGAAAAGTTTGTATTCCCTTCGATCTGAAGCACATTTGCGAGGTTGATGATCACGACAAAGACTGATTCTGAAACAATAACTAAGATTTGCTATATTCTCTGACTGAATAGCAACGTGGAATACTCTCAATGTGAATATTCAGTGAAACCTGTATATACCGACCATGCTTGGGACCAGATTATAGGGTCAGTGAAACCTGTATATACCGACCATGCTTGGGACCAGATTATAGGGTCAGTGAAACCTGTATATACCGACCATGCTTGGGACCAGATTATAGGGTCAGTGAAACTTGTATATACCGACCATGCTTGGGACCAGATTATAGGGTCGGTTAACCTGTATATACCGACCATGCTTGGGACCAGATTATAGGGTCGGTCTTGACAGGATTCTGGTTTATCAAGGTTCAAAATAGTATAAATTGAAGTATTGGGACCATAGATAATGTCAGTATTTAGAGGTTGGTCATTTACCCAGGTGTCTGTATTCACAGGTTTCACTGTACACGATCACTACAGTTACCATTCAATCTGTATTACCAATAACATGCAAGAAAATAATTAGCTGTCTACTTCAAATGTTCTTCATCTTCCTGTGAAATGGGAGAACTACATTTGGACCTCAATGTCGTAGTGGCTGAATTCATCAGCGACATCAAGTGGGATTGGAACTGTACAATATCACGAACTCGCATTTGATCCATCTCGGTGCTTGTGTACTGCACACTCATAGCTTCGAGAGTTTTAATGGCACCCAGGAAATCTGCTCGACCAACTGTGGAACTCACTGTCGTGACTGCATTTTCACTTGTACCGGAGTCCTTTTCTATTCGGTCAGTTGAATTGGTATCCATGCTCTGATTGGTGGAGGCTGCGGATGGTAATCCACCAATCGGCTCGTCCATCTCATCATCTGTTACTAACTCTATGCTGGAATTCATGTTGAGTTTACCTGTTGGGGAAAAATGTAAGACAAGTAATTATGAAAACTAAATTCAACAGAAATCTATTGTTCCATCCTTCATTGTATTCCAACTTTCTCTGGTAAAACACAACATGTGTTTAATTTATCATGTAATTTTGTGGAGAAAATGGCACAAGGTGGAGACCAACACCTCAGCCCCTATAGTAATCCCTCTGATAATGGCACAAGGTGGAGAACAACACCTCAGCCCCTATAGTAATCCCTCTGATAATGGCACAAGGTGGAGACCAACACCTCAGCCCCTATAGTAATCCCTCTGATAATGGCACAAGGTGGAGAACAACATCTCAGCCCCTATAGTAATCCCTCTGATAATGGCACAAGGTGGAGACCAACACCTCAGCCCCTATAGTAATCCCTCTGATAATGGCACAAGGTGGAGACCAACATCTCAGCCCTTATAGTAATCCCTCTGATAATGGCACAAGGTGGAGATCAACACCTCAGCCCCTATAGTAATCCCTCTGATAATGGCACAAGGTGGAGACCAACACCTCAGCCCCTATAGTAATCCCTCTGATAATGGCACAAGGTGGAGACCAACACCTCAGCCCCTATAGTAATCCCTCTGATAATGGCACAAGGTGGAGACCAACACCTCAGCCCCTATAGTAATCCCTCTGATAATGGCACAAGGTGGAGACCAACATCTCAGCCCCTATAGTAATCCCTCTGATAATGGCACAATGTGGAGACCAACACCTCAGCCCCTATAGTAATCCCTCTGATAATGGCACAAGGTGGAGACCAACATCTCAGCCCCTATAGTAATCCCTCTGATAATTAAATTTCCATATCAAAATTCAATCACCCCCAATTTTGGGGACAAAATTCAATCGGTGGTTCTAATAAATTTCATCAATACTTTGAGGAATACTAACTCACATAAACATATTCACATGTGGTATAAAGATATGTGTCAGTCTCTAACTTGAATAATTAAGCTCTTGGGAAAATCTGATCAAACATGCAAAGCACTGATAACCCCTCGGCCATGGTGGCATTAAAACAGAGCTCTTAATGAAGAACAAGCAGTTGATGGCAACACACAATTGGTGAGAAAATTAACTGTTTAACCTTGTACTGAATCAGAGAATATAGGTCAATCTGGTTTTGTAACCTTTCGGTACCATGATCAGATGCCTATGTGATTTAAGTTTGGTTATTCATGATATGATTTCAGGAAATTCACCTTTTTCGGGTGAAAGTTCCGACAAGGCATCCTCCATCGCTGGCAGGAATTCATTTTCTGTCATTGTTTCTCCATGGGAATCGGGGGCTTCAAACACCTCCTCCTCCTCCTCCTCCTCCTCATCTATGGCTCTCATTCTCATGGCAACCACATCTTTTTTCGTGGTAATGGTATTATTTTCAAAGGTGCATTTTGGTACACGAGACATTTCTGAATTCAATCCGTTTCCCTCAGTCAAGTTCTGAGTCGTCTGCTGCTGAACTTGATGAGAGGCCTTCTCGGGAGAGACAGGAGGTGTGAATGATTCTGAAATGTCTGTTGAATGAAAGGCAAGAAAAAGATGAATCCAACAATACATTCCAAATCCAATGAAATATTTTATTTTCAACAATTCTAATACTTGGTATTTCAACAATAACACAGGAAGGAAGCAATCAGAGATTGCTCAATTGTATGCCCCCCCCTTTCCGCTTTAATCAGACACTGCTCCGCCATTGTTCTGTTCTGTATTGGTCGGTGGAGGCCTAATTTGGATAATTATAAAAATTCTGTTTAAGTCACTTGCCATGCCTCGCATAATACATATTCCAAGTATCGACCAACAAGTGATAATACAATGTTTTGATGCAAGATGGTTGCCGGGGCTTTTGCCAAATCCAAAAATGTGACCTGGTTATGAGACCTACATTCCTTTGGAGTATATTGTGGTGAAATTATGAAGCGATCAGTGAACTTCGAATTTTTGCAACCAATTCACTGTTTTTCGGGCAATTTCATACTTCAGGACCTATGTGGTCTGCTTTGGAATGTAGAATTACATATATATATAGCAATTTTCCCAGTCCAAATCGGTTATGGACTGAGATCCAGCCTGCACAAATAAATATATCCCATTCACTCAAGTTTGATAAACGAAGGGCCATAACTCTTGAAAATGTAACCGAAAGCAGAGAAACTTCACGCTGCACAACTATGGGGCATCGACCACATATCATGCAAATTTCATACTTGTCCATACAATATTAACCGAGATCCAGCCCGGACAAGTCCCAATTCACAAAGATTGAAGAAAAAAGGGCCATAACTCTTGAAAATATAAGCAAAACGCAGAGAAACGTGACGTTGCACAACTACAGGGCACTGACCACATATCCTGCAAATTTCATAATTGTCCATACAATATTAACCGAGATCCAGCTCAGACAAATCCCAATTCAAGGAGATTTCAGGAACTCAGGGCCATAACTCTTGAAAATATAAGCGAAACGCGGAGAAACTTCATGCTGCACAACTACGGGGCACTGACCACATATCCTGCAAATTTCATAATTGTCCATACAATATTAACCAAGATCCAGCCCGGACAAGTCCCATTCACAGAGATTTCCGAAAAAGGGGCCTTAACTCTAGAAAATGATACCGGAACTTGGAAAAACTTTACGCTGCACATCTACGAGGCACTGGCCACATTCCATGCAAGTTTCAATTCTGTCCATCAAATATTAACCGAGATATTGCGCGGACAAGAAATTCGGCTGACTGAATGTTGATTGCTGCCGTAATATATTTTCCTCACGGTGTAGCACAACAATTATGTAACCAAAATGCAACCCAAAGCAACAGCTCATGACATATTATCTGCAAACTAAATTTGACCAGAATCTGAAGGTATCCTCAGCCTATTGCCCGGAAACCAAATTTAGACTTTGCCACCAGGTGTCACCACCTGTAGGTGCAAGCAGGCAAAACGCAATCCCAAATGACATCTCATGGCATGGTATCAGCATATGAACTTTGAGAAGGATCTGAAGAGGGGTCCTCAAGTTATTGCCGGTACTAGATGCTTACCGGTCTTTGTGTTATTTGGGGCGGGTCACATATGAATACAAAATTTGAGAAGAATCTGATGAGTTGCCAAATTATTGCCCGGAAACAAATTTTTTTCACCAGGAGGCGCCACCTGTAGGCAGAAGCGGGCAAAATACAATCCCAAGGGACATGGTATCGTGGTGTCATGTTATCTGCATACCAAATTTGAGAAAAATCCGACGAGGGTCCTGAAGTTATTGCCCGGAAACCAAATTTAGATTTTGACACCAGGTGGCACCACCTCTAGGCGCAAGTCGGTAACATGCATTATCAAGCGACATCTTATGTCACGGTACATTCATACCAAATTTAAGAAGAATCCGATGGGCGGTTCTCAAGTTATTACGCGGAAACAAATTTGTGATTTTGTCACCAGGTGGCACCACCTGGGAGTGCAAGTGAGCGAAAGGCAATCCCAAGCAACATCTCCTGGCATGGTACATGCCTGCCAAATTTGAGAAGAATCTGATGAGCGTTTCTCGTGCTACTCAGAAAGGTAGGGTATTTCAAAGAAATTCGGCCAAGTGTTTCCAAGTATCACTTGCAGCACGGAATAATGGAATTAACTCTAGTGGCGCCACCTTTGGGCGGATTTTGCTGAAACGCAACACCAACGACGTTTTGTCACAAGGAATGCATTTGCCAAATTTCGAAGGAATCCGACAAATCGTTCGAAAGTTATCGCTCGCGAAGGATTTGAACATCCAGGGACATGCACTGAAGATTGGAACAAGACCCAGCGGCGCCACCTACAGGCGGATCTTGCTGAAACGTAATACCAACCTCTTGTCGTAAAGAATGCAGATGCCAAATTTTGAAGGAATCCGATTAAGCATTTGGAAGTTATCGCTTGCGAAGTATTTGAACAGACATCCACGGACACATAGAAGTAAGAACCATTTTAAAGTCCCTGGCCGGGTTGCGGCGAGGGACAAAAATCAAGCCAGATGCACCAGAACAGCTGGTGATGCTGCTGAGGAAGTGGACCTCTGTGGTTGGGTTTTTTTCTTTCTTTTGACGATGATATCCCATATCATTGACTTGATGGGTATGATATGGAGATGGAGATCTCTCTGATTATCCATGCATCCCAAAGTGGTGATGTTGCTTTTTATGTAGAAAGTGCATTTACATATTTTTAAGGTTTTGACAGTGAAGTTGGTCAGATGAAATGAAGTTAAGAAGAATGAATTGTTGAAAATAACTTTTAAGTGGAATGTTATGGTGATACCATAACACAAAGAAACAATGAAAGGTGTGCAGAAAAGTTTGTCAGAAGTGTTGCGAAAACTGATTAGAGATAAGTGATAATGTTTTAAAAATTTTATTTGAACAAAAACCAGAATTTACATGGGATGGTTTATTACATACCAAATTGTAAGAGTTTAGCACTTATCAAAATTGTCATCATTATCGACTGATGTCTGGTGAAGATCTAATTGCTAAAATTCAAATCCAAGATGGCTGATGGCAGCCATCTTGGATTACGGAGGTAACTCTAAAGCAATCCCAACCTTCCTCTCACCGATATCAAGCCACTCTCCAAATCTGAAGACGATCAGTTCTGTAATTCTTAGTTATTGTCCAAACAAGATCCTTCAAACTTCAAGATGGCCGACCATATCCATCTTGGATTAATCTCAACTGTCCTCTTATCAATATGAAGCCACTCTCCCAGTTTGAAGTCAAATGGTTCAATAGTTCTCGAGTTATTGGTCAGACAAGAAATGTGAAAAGATCCAATTGCTGACAACCCAAGATGGCAGATGATGGCCATCTTGTATTACATAGGTAACTGTAAAGCAATCCCAACCATCCTCTCACTGATGTCAAGATACATTCCAAGTTTGAAGTCAACTGGATCAATAGTTCATGAGTTATTGGTCACACAATTTATGTTTAAAGATCCAACTGCTGAAAATTACACATGCGACTGAAAAGCAATCCCAACTGTCCTCTCAACATTGTCCAGACACTCTTCAAATTCGAAGTTGATCAGATCGATAGTTCTTGACTGATTGGTCTGACAAGAAATAGAAAGAAAGAATAACGAACACCCGGTGTTTCCAATTCCCACCCACTTATGTGGCGGGGGACAACAATATGGCAGACAAAAGGTGAGAGAGATACATATGTTATACATTTTGAGGACAAACAAGTCCTGCCATTCCAGATATACAGGTATGGTAATATTAGAGAATATTAAGATTTATTGTGAAGTGGGGTTGTTTGGTGATGATATGGATTCGTATGGGGGTAGTAAAAAGTTACGTTCTTCTATTCTATGGTCGAGCTTAGAAAACATTTGCTTGTGCATATACAAATACATGTAGATACAAGAAGGACTTGAGATCTGGATCCAATATGTCTACCTTGAGCTGGTGCATGCATTGTGTTGATGCCCCTGATCACTGGACCACCTGTCCCACCAGAAACAATTCCAGCACCAGTCTGGACACCTCGCTTCTTCTTCTTCTCCTGTTGTACTTCAAACTTCTTCAGGACGTGTCGAAGGGTTGGCACCTTCGGCGAACGAATGGGTAAATTATGGACCTGGTACTCACTGAGGTTACTCAGGTCTCCCACTGTACGGATGTTCTTGGCACGTATCAACTGTCCTAGTCCCCTCGACCTGTCACAGATATGGTTGTCATCATAATTTTATTTTTGTCATAATATGGTCACATGAGGAATCCATTAATACATGAGAAAAGTCAGTCCAAACGAAGGCAGGCTTGATTTATTTTGTCATCTTTAAGAGGAAAAGCCGCTGAACCCAGGGTATTGTTAAATCACATATGATATATCCCCCCCCCCCCTCACCCACCCACAAAACTTTCACATTTAAAGGCAAGGTAATACTTTTGTTTTAATTGAAATCCTCCGTTCAAATGCTACAAAAAATACCAAAATAAGACAGCGAACATAGTTTGATCCATTTTGATGCAATGTATGTAACATGCAACGTTATTTGGCCATATGAAACTTTGGCCATATTTCGCCCTCGAGTACAATGAATGAAAATCCTAATCTCAACAGATTCTTGTACAATGTAGATCTTTCACCTGGGGTAACAACAATGTGACAATCAGGACAACTTAACAGATACATAACACCTAGATTGTACATCTATTGTACAATCTGACACTTGTGTATTTTAGCCTCAGAATCAGCTGTACATTATAAATGATTGGATCACACCTATTAACAATGCTGGACCCTTTCACAATGTCGCTGGTTTCCTAATAACAATGGAAAAAGACATGCGAAGGGTGCTTCTTAGGTAAAAGATTATGCCTTTGGTTTCCCAAGAATTCATACCAATTCAAATACAGCAAAAATGTACCCTCAAAAATGCCTTGGAGATGAACATCATGATGTCTTGTCAGCATCATTGAAAACTGTTGAACGGTTCTCTCTTACAGGAAATTAGCCTATGTTTATGTATGCCATGATTGTCTTTTTGAATTTGGTGCTAATGCTGTTATATGGAATAGGTCTTTTGATTATGGATGCGGATATTCTCTAATGGACGACGGCTGAATTATGAATGATGGACTAGAGGCTTGTTATTATTATTATTATGAGCACCAAGAATATTTTCCCACTTCCACCCTGTTCTTGGATAGGGTTTATTCAAAGAAAGTATGGTGACACCCAATTTATATTTCATATTCTTGTAAATATTATATAAATTCAGTTTCATTTTGTGAATTTTACTTCGGAAAATCAGTCTAATGAACATTAAACATGAAAACGGGTGCTTTTTCCTACGAATCCAACGATATAGGGTGCATGCACAAATTACGCAATATTACTACAAATAGTATCGAGAACCTGTGTTTATTTCATGATTTGTCTTACTTCATCCTAACAAGATACTACTGAAAGTTTAAGCACTTTTGGCTTTTAAAAATGAATGTGATCTACTCCCTTAACATTAGAAGTCCAGGAAGTAATTGTACTGCACATGTGGTGTCATATATCTTCAGACATGTGCTTTTCAGAAATTCCTAAAATACTTTGTATACTCACATCACTCATACCTTCAAAATCCCGAGACCCAGGGCCTGAGATTTACTCGGATCATACGACAAAATCAGTTTTGGTTCTTGTTTTATATGCACAAACACTTTTCTCAGCAAAAAAAAAAGAATAGTCAAGGAAAAACAATAGAAACATACTTTGCGAAGGGGAGCAGTTGAGGTACATGTACATTGAAATATTGAATAGCCATAATACATTATCTCCATTCCTAGATAATTGAAGTTGAAGGTGATAGTAACATACCATGTAGAAGACGTAAGTTGGGCCAGAACATCTTCCACGGGTGTTTTACACTGCTTCAAGTCCGGGTAGACTGGGTCAGTACAGTTCAGCTGTGACTCCTGTGTGCTCACACAGCTGACCTGGGACTGACTCGCCACTGTCATCTGCTGTCACAATAACAAACACTATTTCAATGCCCAGTAGATCATATTAGATTTAAACACTAGTCCAAAGACAAAATGGGTTAAAAGGTAAATTATAGGAATGAATGAAGATTTCCCCCATAACTGAAGGATATTTAAGTTATTGGATTGTGGCAGGCTATCTTGAGGGGTGGCTCACTTTCGCTTTAAAAGGGCAAATCAGGGGGTTAAAGGTAAAGGGGCACATAGGGGCCAGGATCAGAGATGCATATGTACTGAGAAAATGTTCTTCTCATCATCTAGAATTCTTCCTTTGATCTCTTAATACCTCCTTGAAATCAGGAGAGATTTTTCATCATTCGTCAACTGTTTCACAATATAAATACCATTACTTTCAGAATCTGAAGGCCTATTTGAATGTGGAGAGCCCATATAGACCATTTGATAGTCCTTAAAACAGGTTAACGAGGACTACCTCTCTAAAATGGAGGTAAAAAAGGTTGTTTTTGCTTAATAACTTTTGATTTATTCATCATAACGCTTCAAAATCTTCAGGCGACTTTACTTATAGATTGTTACATGTTGTATCAGTGGTTTTCCAAATAAAGTGTGCATAGTGTAATAGTTAAAAGAGAACAGATCATTTCATATTTTCTTATGCAAATTAGATGGACAAAACAATTTGGTTTTTTTCAATACCATCCATCGCCTATGGTGAATGTCTCTTCATTCGATATATTCTTGAATTTATTGATAAAAACTTTTACCTCCATTTATAGAGAGGTAGTTCCCGCTAACCTGTTCAAATGAACACTAATGTGACCTATCTACAGATACCAACCTTATCTTGTGATGTAACAGTCGTGGATGTGGGACAAGTTGTTAGAGGCGATGATGACGTCACAGGTAGCGTCAGACAGCGATTGACCTGGGAGGCAGGACTTGGCGACCTGGGAGGCTCTTCAGCCATGGATAAAGGCTCAGCAAAGGAAACACGTCTATGCTGAAAGGTACACATTGCAAGAAATGGAACATAGTAGATCAGGGGCATCATGCTTCCCATCACCGAAATTTCTGCCCCATCTCCAGAACGACACAAAATTGAGAGCGGACACTCTGTGACTTGATAGATTATCATATTGGGGTCATTTTGAGCTGGTCTGCATAACCCTCTAAGCAGAGAATCGTGGATAAAGTCAAAATGGCAGGGGGGGTGGTAGCACTGCACCCCCAATTGCCCAGGCCAGATAGGGTTAACTCAATATATGAGCAAATCATGCTAATGTTTAAATGATACAATGAACACACAACTGCTATTGGTGTCCAACAGAGATCTTTCATTTCTGTTGAATTCTATCGAATTATTTCAGTCTAACTAGTAAGGTTGAACTACTAGTGGATTTTGAAAAAGCAATACCAGGTTATAAAAGAACACAAAAACATTTATCGGCCAATGTTATAACATGCAGGCTTGATGATATGACCTCAAAAAATAACTTTTGTTTTTGTGTTTTATTGACAACTACTGGAAGGATTTTCTCGATACTTTGGAATAGAATTACTATAATTCAGTTCATATACTGTGTGAAGTTTCAAAGTTGTGCGGTAAATTTTCTCTGGAATATCGGCAAAAATGTCTGGGATATATTATCTAAGACAGACAACTCACGCAAGTTTTTTTTTTTTTTTGTGCAAATTTAACGAAAAAAAACCCCATGAAATATTATGAGTCAGCAGCATTTATTTAGAGTAAGTACATGTAGGATAACCAGAAATGGACATACTGTTTTTTGGCCTTACCTTTGTAGGAGGTGATGGAGAGTTGGAGGCTACATCTCCACTGAGGCGTCGGCGCTTGAGGATACTGGCGCTGGGGGACGCCGAGGGCGAGTGCAGGCAAGTCAAAGTGATAGGATGGAATCTTCGAGCATGCAGTAACCGTGGAGAGCCTGCACTCTTGAAACGTCGTTTCCCCAGGCCGCTGGAGAATCCAACCTTTCCCACGGGGCTGTGTTTGAGAATGCCCCGTGGACTGGTCTTGCACATGCCCCTCTCGGCCAGAGGGTAGCTCAGACGTTTGGGACCGTGTAACAGCTTCGAGTCGGAATGTTTGCCCACCAAAAGCTTAGGCTTGCTACGTTCCGATGATTTGGGTGTTTCCAGAATGACCTTCTCGCTGCTGAGACCAGAATTGGTGTCAATGTTCTCAGAATTACATCCTAGTTCCTGGAAAGAAACCACCCTTGCAGCGGGTTCACGAATCTCGGTGAATGTGCAACCTTCATCTTCCTTGATCACAACTACTTTAGAGGTTGTTGCCAGGTTTTCCTTTGTATAATCCTTTACCGATTTTGGTTCACTATTCAAATCCTCTTCGACTTCTATCATGTCCTTCTTGTTCAGGACATTGCTGACCTCATCAGTTTCTTCAACAACTGCTGCAACTGTCTCAGCACCCAATTCCAATTTTTTGCGTCCCAGCGACAATCGCTTGGGTTTCTTCCCCGACGTGGTTAGAGAATCTGAATGGTCGAGAGAACCACTTCGCACAGTTTTCTGGCCAGACCGTAATCTCAGTGACATAGGAGACGTTTTAGCAATCTTATATTTAGCAGGTTTTCTGGAAGGTGTCATTACTTCCTCAATAGAATCAGTCTGATCCTTCGATTCAATCAAACTAGTTGTGCTCTTGCTTTCACTCGCGTCGCCTAAAGATTTCCCTACGGCCTCTGAATCATGTGACTTCTTGGAACCAATCAAATGTATCAATGGAATATCTTCAGTTTGGTCATTGCCTGTAGGATCAACGCCCGGTATCACATCTATCAATGGCGTATCCTCAGTCGGTTCACGGCTTATCAGAACAACATCTGGTGTTAAACTCTTCCTTGCCTTGGGCACATTCTCGTGAAATTTGAGCGAATTCTTTTGCGACTGCTGTTTCTTCACCTGAGACGTGCTCTGTCGGATGGGATCCTTCGAATTGCTGTTCTCGCGAGTATCCGGGGTCATGTCCTGGGGGGACTCCACATCCTTGACCTTCACATCTCCATGTCCCTCTGTTGTTCGGACAATTCTTACCTTCCGTCCTCCGGCTTGCAATTCTACATCCGTTTTAGATTTGAACATAACCTCCTCCTCATCACTGAATGCAAAATAAGCAGCACTATCCTTATCTGGTCCTGAACCATCCTTTGTAGCCATCAACTCTTCATGAAGCTCCTCCATTATAGGCTTTACTTGGGACTCACGACGTCTTTTCTTACCTCGCTTTTCATTAGCACTGCATGAGCTCTCTTCCGTATGTTCACAGTTAGTGCGTGACTGTTCATCTTCATTCACTGCCATATCGTTACTATCAGAGCTCGTCTTTGTTTTTCTCTCGTAGACCTCTTCCACTGATTTAGTCACTTCGACACTCTTTCTTGTTCGCACACCAATGCCACTATCAACATCGACTGCACTCGAGTCATTGTTAGAAAAACTTGGAATGGTCACGGAATCTGCTCCAGCTTTTATTTCTCCTTCTGCCATATCTTTATCCCGTCCATCATCGACCATGCTTTTCACATCGGGATTTGTTGCAGATTTTGGTGGTCGGCCTCGCTTTTTAACAACAGTTTCTTGACTGTCAGAACCTTTGTCTTCAAGGGAACCAGGACATGACCTGCGTGTTAGCTTTTTCATTCCGTCTTGTGAACTACTCATCTTTGGGACTTCTTTGTCTTGACTGTTATCGACGCCCTCTTCATTATGTTCAGGAGCGGACTTTTGTGAACCTTTCGGTCGTCCCCTTTTCCTTGCGGGTGTCGACTCTGCCTTCTTAGCATCAGCTCTGTTTGGTGAAGGATCATTTGATTTCCCCTCAGTATCTTTATCAGAAGATGTCTTACATGATCGGCTCCTTCGACGATCTTTGTGAATTTCCGGAGATCTCTTGGGGGCTTCTTGTTTCCTGCGAGATTTTACGTCAGCTGATGTAGCTAAGGTCGAGACGATATTGGGGTCGTAGGACTTGGCTGGGCTTGACGGCACAAGAGACGAATTCTCATCACAACGTGAAGTTTCCTCACTTTCACTCAAAGCTGATGGTGAAAGCTCGGAAAACAAGTCAGTGGAATTTTTCAAGGTCGAACCCAGATCTGTGGAATTTTTCAAGGTCGAACCCAGATCTGGGACATAAGGCTCCATGGTGAGCTTAGTGGGGTCAAGATTTTCAATACTTGAGGTGATCGAGTCTTGAGAATTACCGGCAAAACTGTCTGATCCCTTATGAACATTCCAAATAGGTAGGGATGCTGGACCCAGATTTGAGGTCCCATCTTCATCATCCTCTATCAAGACCTGGCTCATGTTTATATTACCCAGAAGGCTCTGGCTCTCGTCCATCTGCTCCGGGACAAATCCCTGAGACAGCTGACATTCAAGAGGTTTTTCCGTTCTGTTTATCGCATCCGTGTTGGATACCATTTGATCGATTTTGTCTTGACTGAACCCAGGCCTGGGAAAAAGGTCAGCATTTATCGAGGGTGTTTTCTCCTCTGAATCTTGCATGATCTTCCCATCATCTGAGCTTAACAGTTTTCCACCGAACTTCCCGTCTTCAGGCTGACTGAGGCTTCGACGAACTGTAGCAGCTCTCACAGCCCGAGGGCTCAGAGTGTGAGGCTGGGAATTGACACGCACTAAGTCATCCTTCTCTGAAAGCCTATCCCTGTGAGGACTGTATTTGAGAATATCAGTGGTGGTTAAGCGACGAAGCTTGACAATGGGTGATTTCTTTGATCCATCCTGTGTTGGAGAACTGGGACAGCCACTGTTACTGTTTTCGCTCTCGAAGAGTGCCCGACTGGCGGGGGTCCAAGTATCGCCCACTCCAGCTCCTTCGTCTGCCGACTTGACAGGTGTTTCCATGACGGACTCAAAATCACAAGCCAAGGTCGTCGGAGATTTTGTGGGGCTTATCATATCTTGTGTGTCTTCCACAATCGATTCCAAACTGACTGGATGAGCATCATTAGTTTCTAAGTCGATTTTATTGTCATATTGTTCTTTCATATCTGTGCCCTGTTGATCTGGAGATGTCCTTGAGTCTAGGCTGAAAGACTTTCTAAGAGGGCAATCCCTAGTTCTAATCTCCCCTTCGTGAGATGCGCTGGCTGATCGATGCAGTTTTGGAGCTTTTGTGGAAACTTTCTGTGGCGTAATTTCACCTGACCTTACATGAGGGATACTTTTCTCACTGTCCACGGAGCTGAATGGTGATTTCCCAGAGGAGGACGACATATCTGACACAAACCCGCCCATGGCCTGTAAAAGGTTCTGTTTGAGGGATGGCTCAGACTGCTGTGAACTACAACTGGGGCTTTTATCCAGCATACTGAATTCTTCAGTATTGTCTTTCTCTCCAAAATCGCAGTTATCTGCAGCACTGGAATCCACAGGTTTTTGTCCACATTCGACCATTTCTGATGAGCAATTGAAAAATGCTTGTCCGTCATTGGCTGACTCATCTGCTGTGCAGTCCATGAAAGACGACACATTATTGGGTGGTTCTCCAGTATCCATAGCCTCGGAAGCCTGACAGTCGCCCAATCTCTCCTTGATCACACCCATGGCCGTCTCTCCCTGCTCTAATGTAATGGTGTTACTCTCTTTCTGAACCTCATCGCTGAATCGGATTGATCGGCGTCTCTTCGGGAGGATAGATTGATCAGGTTTATCAAATTTATCCAGGGACTTGGCAGCTGCTTTATCATTTTTACCCCGAGATTTGTCATCAGTCTGAAAGTAAATCATGGATGAGCGGAGTAAGGATGAGAATCTATTTCTTTTTACATCCAGAAACCCCCAAGGGTGCCCCAGTCACGACGGGCTGTCTGAGGTGCCCTTAATTCACAGGGATTCAAAATCTACACGGAGATTTCAAAGAATAGTGCAGTCTAAATTTTCTCGAAGTAAATCAATTTCTCCAGATAGGCGATTTTGCTTTAATTCCCATTAAATCGATGATCCAAACTATTTTATGTGGAATTTCAAATATTTCATCCGAGTGTACTGCAACAGCTTTCAAAGAATCAATGGCTATATAACATGGGAAACACAGGGCCCACTCACCAAAATATTTAATAAAAAAAAAAATGTTCGCAGAGGGGTGATGTTCACATATATTAAGAGCCGGAGACAACCATAACTCTTGAGTCCATTGGGCACTGAGTCATACATTGTGATGCATATACCATCCCATTCTACAATGAACATATTACTGCTTCACATACCTGGCTTTCTGGAAGTGTAAAATTGTCATTTTTGTCCGTAACAATGTCGAGGATGACCACAGAATCGCTCTGTAATTGTTTTCTGGAAAGTAAGTAAGGATTTACAACATATACACCGCAGATAATTCTGATGAAACTGAATAATGCATTGTAGTACATGTTTTTGCAACAAACTGACTGCTCACAAACTCTTCTCCAAAAAGGACTACAATACACACCTTGTCGGTCATCTAAAGATAGCAAAAAACACCAAGTTTCCTTCTCAGAGTGCAACACGAATCCAGAGTAAACATTTGCCTCAGGCATCCTTTAGACGTAGGCATGGATTGAAAATTGTTAACTAAAAATATATTTCAAAAAAAAAATTTGCGCGATTTGTTTACTGTTCTTGCATTCTAGAACAGTTCAGTGATTTTTCAGGTCCCTGTTAGCTTTATAAACAGTATAAATAGTGTTGAAGGCATTGCCGTATCTCAGCCTGATTATCGTTCATACTGACTAAGTATCAGTAATACTTACTCAGCCTGAGTATCTGTCATAAACTGGGACGCCATGCTGACATCTTGTGATAACTCCAGGTTATTGTACATCGCAGGCAGGGATCTGTAGCAGAAAAGTCAAATATGTATCTTCCTAATAATATGGGTGAACAGCTAAAAATTTTCAGTTATACAGTCTAATTGTTGCAATGACCAATGCTTTCCTCTCAGTAACAAAATTAATGGACAGTCATTGTTTCTTTCAGGACACATACCATCTAAAATACGTTGGAAATTCTATGTACTACAAATTAGTCATGGAAGATTCATTAGTGTCCACCGGAAATTCCTTATTTCTAAGCTAAAGTTCAATGCTGCCAAGGCTCTATGGGCTGTGATGTTCTTGTTCCATTCGACATAACAGACGTCACTGGTAGCAACACATGTTTTCGCAACAATGCTATCGTTACTTCCACTCATCATTCTCCCTCAAATATGCAAATTTACCTCACCTATTATGTATCTAATGGCAGGGTCCTACAGTTGGTTATTGCGAAATAAAAATGTTCAATCTCTGACATAAAGTAGATTATTTCCATAAAACATATCAATTCACAAAGAAATTATCAAGGAGGAGGTGTAAAGGAGAAAACACTTTCAGGGAAGTTATCCATTAAGATACAGAAAGTATACTCCGAGATAGATCAAAGTGAAATTGAGGGTATTAGGTTATTTGCGCACTGCTTTCTCTATTCTAATACTGTGAAACCTGTGTATACTGACCATGCTACAAGCTTATAGTGTCGGTTTGGACAGGGTCCTGGTTAATCAAGGTTTAAAATACTTTAAATTTAAGTACCGGGACCAAGGATAATTTCTGCAGAGATTTCTTCTTTGAAGCAGCAAGAATGCAACTTCGCTGGGTTGTGCTCAGCTGGTTCATCGCGATATGACTGAAATAATGTTGAAAGCAATGTTAAATCCAATTCACTCATTTAGAGGTAGGTTGGATTACCCAGGTGTCAGTATTCACAGGTTACACTGTATACCTCTAGCTCCATGATTGCATGCTGAAAAATTTACCTTCTTTGCCTCATAACATCTTTTTGGTGCTCGGTGAGTGGGCGTTTCTTCGTGGGGGATCCTGCTATAATCACAAAGTCCTTCAAAGAGAATTGCAGAGTAATATTAGTAATTATAGACAACAGATAAATATTGCTTGTCCAAGCTCAATAGAGAAGAAGGTCATAGCAAATGTTTCAAAACCCTTTCTCAAATATGTCAATCCAGCGAGTTGAAGATAAAACAGGTGATGTAAAATGTATTGGATACGTATTCTTATGTGTCAGTCTGATTATGAATGCATCATGTGGTATTGTATAGACTGCTGTTACGATAGAATAGTATGTAATGTCATTCCAAGTGTCAAAGCCTTTGACATAGGGCACCGTTTTGAAAGATTAATTCAGCTGTATAGAGTGACGTGACTAACGTGACATCGTCGACATCACACCTCTGGCTGATGTCATATCGGGCACTGAGTTGAACAGTTGACCGAAATTGTAATCAGGAGGTCATGTCACATTTCAAGTGGTCACAGCCATTGCCGTTTCCAAAGCAGCTTGATATGTTCATGCTTTACTGACGTTGTTTTCAAACTTTATATATGCACAAAAACGTCATACAATTTTAAATATCCACCAAATTACGACAATTTAGCATAAAAAAGTAACAAGTTTTGGAACCATTCCATGTAACTTTAATGTAAAATGGTAAACCAGACAAACCTACGCAAGCAATATCTCACATTGCTTTCCACAAATGTTATAAACAATGGTGTTCTATACCCGAACAGTATCAGGAGTAAATGTTACGTTCATTTGTTTTGTTTGTCAGCTTGTAACTTACATCATCCCTCATCTCTGACAGGGACAAATTCTTCTTGACTTTACTTGCGGATGCTGGTTTTCTCCCTGGTTTGGGGGCAGGTGATTTAGCGGGAGATTTCTTCACATTAGGGGAGACTGCCTTGTTGAGAAAGCTCCCGTGGATTTTGTGAGGTGACGGCATACCTGGGACACGAGGTTCAGGAGCACTGGAACCAACCTATAGGGATAGAAGAATACAATCCAAATCGGGTTAGATGAACATAATTCAAGAGGTTCACAAAGCTTAAGCGCCTTTACGCTATCCGTCGTCGCTTGCCAATTTTGGCGACACCCACGAATAATTGTACAGGATTTACTGGCAACACCACACATGACCTTCAAAAGCTCAATTTTAGGGGACGATACTATTCAATTGACTCCATGTTTCATGAAATTGTGCTTTATTCAATCAAAACTTAGGTACTCCCTCTGACCCAGAGCATTTTTTGATGTCAGTTATTGGCTCTCTAAGCTGAACTCGTACTTTTGCTATAGCACATGTAACTGATGTAACCATGGAAACCCAGCTGGCGATTTCGGCAATGCATTATTTCGTTGTCGATTTTTCCCCACTGGACCACTTACCATCATCAGTGTTCAGGTCTAGCTCTCAGTGATATCTCAATCGCCACATACATGTAAAAGCTCCGAGAGGCAAATTGTTCAAGAAAAAAGTACATGGAATGGGAGGAAGATTCTCGGTTCTATGGTATATGTATGGTGGGTGGTATACAGTCATTTAACATTAGGAGGATAGGATCAATGGCGTGGGTAGATGGGGTCTGAAAATAAAGTCTCTTGTACCCTTTTCTGGATTAGCCCTAAAGATCATTCCACAAGTTTCAGGACGATTGGAGGGAGGGAGGGAATTTGGCTTAATGTCACACTCAAGTTTGTTTCACTCATATGGTGACAGTCAGTTTGGTTGGTGGAGGAAGCCGGAGTACCCGGAGAGAACCACCGCCCTTCGGCAAGTAACTGACAAAATTGCACACATGGACCAGCTGGGCTCGAACCCGTGCCGGTTCAGCGGTGTGAGGCTAGCGGTCACCAGCGAAGCGCAGGACGATTGGAACTATGCATGCCGAGAGAGTGGCAACTTTATATCCAATCTGATGTTTTTGTAATTTCTTGCAATCCCCGAAGTCATACCACTGTTCTGAATGAGATACATAAGCAAATCGATGTACATTTCCAATGCCCCCCCACCCCTCCCCCACCATATTCACCCCAACATCAGCCCGAGTGAGCTGATGCTGCCAGCAGCAGAACACAATTTCAGCAGTTTTCCAGGAGTTTCAAGGACTTAATTGGTTTTTGAACACTTTCCAGTATCGGTACTGGAAGATGTCTTCAGTTTAATCAGATTATTTCCACTGAATATGGTCATAGTGGTGGTGATTGAGACCCGTTCTGCTGCTTGGTCAAAGAAAGAGAGATTAAAATATTTCTGATTTGCCGAGGGAAGCGAGGCCAAAAATTTGTTCTGAAATGTATTTCCCTCATGCCAATTTGACTCATTTCAGAGGATTGGTGAGGGGTTTTTTTTGGAGAAAAATTCAAAATATAGGAAATAAGGAGGTTTTGAGTAAAACATAGGAATGACTCAAAACTATAGGAAAAAATATAGGAAATATTGGAGGCACTTGCAGGCCTGAATAGGTCACTGTGATATGAGGAGAGTGGTTCTCTGATAGTGTTCACAAATAGTGCCCCACTCCACCTCCATGCTCTGTGTGTTCAGAGAGAGAGAGAGAGAGAGAGGGAGGGCGAGGGGGGAGAGGGAGGATTAAAGATAGAGAGGAAGGGATTGAGGTGTTCAGTAATATTAGACCATACCTGACTGAACTGACTGACAGGTGTTTCCTCTATAATGGGGACCTCTGAGGATATCCAGCCAGGTAACATGAGTGGAGTTTTCTCCTTCACACGGACTAGAACAGGCCTGGAAAAATGATACACATAAGTTAATTAGCGATAGAAATGACAGCCTCACCTCAGTTTTATACTCAACACCATTAACATACTTAGGTGTACCAGTATCTGTACAGTTTAGAGTGTAGTTACAAAATGATTGAATTCTGAAGGATCTCAGCAATAGCAACATGAATTGCAGGCAAGCACCTAAAAGGTGCATGGACCCCTCAGCCTGTTTTTTTTTAGTCGAGTAGGATCAGGGCTGCATCTAGAGCCAGTTTAGTTTTGGAAAATATATGGGCACCCAAAACTCAAATAAACAAAAAACTAAAGTGTTGTTGTTGTTCAATTTGAAAGGATTTCTGAAGGAAATACTCCTAGAAAAAGCTTCTGGAAGCCTCAATATCGATCCGATTGCATAGCTGGGTATTGAATTTCATGTTAATAAACCTCTGTTTTGTGACTGATCACAGGCTCTTTGCGTCGAAATTCACTTAAGAAAATTGGACCCTCAATAATGAATTACGAAAAGGAACTGGGAGTTTGGGATCAGAACCTGCAAAAAATCCCTGGATACCGTATATAACAGACCCTTCTGGAAGCCTCAATATCGATCCGATTGCATAGCTGGGTATTGAATTTCATGTTAATAAACCTCTGTTTTGTGACTGATCACAGGCTCTTTGCGTCGAAATTCACTTAAGAAAATTGGACCCTCAATAATGAATTACGAAAAGGAACTGGGAGTTTGGGATCAGAACCTGCAAAAAATCCCTGGATACCGTATATAACAGACCCTTCTGGAAGCCTCAATATCGATCCGATTGCATAGCTGGGTATTGAATTTCATGTTAATAAACCTCTGTTTTGTGACTGATCACAGGCTCTTTGCGCTGAAATTCACTTAAAAGAATTGGACCCTCAATAATGAATTACGAAAAGGAACTGGGAGTTTGGGATCGGAACCTGCAAAAAATCCCTGGATACCGTATATAACAGACTTCGGTTTCATGTGAGTGGTGTGCTGGGATTACAGCATGCAAGGAAGTGTAGCTTTATCAGTGGCAATTTATGCATTGCACAAGTGTGATAACAAGTAAACACACTTATTGACACAGGCCCACCCTTATCATTATTTGGGGGGGGGAGGGGGGAAGGGGGGGCATAAGCTCCAGGTATGCAAACTGATTCAAAATTGCACACAGTCAGGCTAAAAATGGGCTCTCCTAATCACTCGTTTTACATAATTTCCAAGGTACAGTAACATGTTTGGTGACAAAAATTGAAGCATTATGTTGTACCAATTAAATGTGTGGACACAAATATGGTTCATGCAAAAGTTTTAGAATAAATCATATGATGTAGAATAGAATGATTTAATAGCAAAATTTAAGAAAAATGTTGTCCTTCATTCAATGAGAATCATGAATGGACCAGGCTTTCTTGTATCAGGGAACCTTCAAAATTCACAACGGAACATGCAACCAAGGGTTCCCGATGGGCATAGATAACAGTGCAAAAGCTAAGCCATCAATAAATTAAAAAATTTAAAAAAATAAAAAATCATGAAATTATCATAGCCATCTGAAAATCTAATCATTTCATCTGTCAACATTCAGGAAGCTCTCACCAAAGTTTGGTCAGGCCCGACTTCATAGATCTACAGATATTCAGCGAGCAAGAACATGTTGATGGGCATAGATAACAGTGCAGAAGCTAAGCCATCAATAAATAATATTTTTTTTTTTTTTAAATCATGACATCATCATAGCCATCTGAAAATCTGATCATTTCATCTATCAACATTCAGGAAGCTCTCACCAAAGTTTGGTCAGGCCCGACTTCATAGATCTGCAGATATTCAGCGGACAAGAACATGTTGATGGGCATAGATAACAGTGCAAAAGCTACACCATCAATAAATAATAAAAAAAATAATTAAAAATCATGACATCATCATAGCCATCTGAAAATCTAATCATTTCATCTGTCAACATTCAGGAAGCTCTCACCAAAGTTTGGTCAGGCCTGACTTCATAGATCTGCAGATATTTAGCGGACAAGAAAATGTTGACGGACGGACGCTAGGACGGACGGACGTACGTACATGGCAACGACAAGACCCCACAGCCCTATGGGCTGAGGGGTAATATTAGTTAGTTTACTGGTCCTCCTTCCCTTGGTGACCACTGAAAAATTGCATATTTCATCTTGAGCTTTGCTTTGTCAACTTGAGTTTTTTATTTGGTTTGTTTTCATGAATTTTCACCATTCACAAAGTCATGCAACAATTCTGTCTTGCAATGTGACAAAGCAAAGCTGGAGGTGAATAATATTATGAAAAATCTGAAGATTTAGTTTGCGTTCTTATAGAAGGTCAAATAAAAAATTGCCCATCTCCAGGCAAAAATTAGGGTAGTGATAGGCACTAAAAAAATAAATTACTTTACAACTTTATTTTATTGATTTTAATCCTTTAAACTAAGTCCTTTAAACAAAAATAACAAATTTTGCCACTGTTTACATGTTTTTTTTACCAAAAAATACATATTATATTTTGGGTCCAGAGCATTTATTTTGAGTAGGTAGGGTAACCGGATACAGACATTATTTTTTTGGCCTGATGAAAAGCAGACAGTGTCATCAACAGCATGCTTTACGCAATCAGTCACAAACAGTTGGATATGGAGTAGATGTATTTTGCAGATCCGATCTTTATGCATGAACTCGATATGATAAGACACCAACAGAACATTGAACCTTGAATGAGAGAAATTTGATACTCACCGCAAATTCTCAGGATAGAAGAGAGGTGAAGACTTGCTGAATGTGGCATTCCACAGGAGAACAGTTTGGGTTTTGATCTGTCGCCGTGTATGAAGAAATGTAATCTCCAGCAGGGGAGATAACTGGACTAGAAAATCGCTGTCAAAACCGCCAGTATATCGACTTTGAAGGCACGTGACGATATCCAGCCATAACTTCTCCAACTGTGGAGAAAAAAATCAGAGAATTGAAAAATCAGGAACAAAATCACTGTTGGAAGTGCACAGTTTATGGATGGATGGAGAGAGTGATCACTCCCCTCTTTCACTCTCCTGAACATGTATGGAATTGCTAGTTATTATACAGTTCCTGAGTTATGACCTCAATTTTACGGTACTATGTGAAAATTTAACCAGGGACCTTTGACCTCTGACCTTCACATCCATTTTGGCACGCGACAAATCTCCCGTCAGGATATCCACTCACCAAACATTGGAACTGCAGATAAGACACTGTCCCAGATATAGACCAGACATGGGGGATGAACAGACGGACATCTGAACAAAAACTGCCATCACATAATAGGTCAGCATTTTGGGCAGGCATATAAAAAATGTGGTGGCAGTGTAGTGCCAAAGTAGTTTTTCTGTTCAGTCTAAAAAAATTGTTTAAAATTTCCTGGACTATTAATGTCTCCACTAGAATTAGTTTCCGAGTTTGAGCACACTGAAGATCTGAGCATTCTCATTAGATCAGATTGTATACCTCCTACTGTTAGATATACAGTCATTTCTCTAATAATTTAATCACCGTATCAGAATTCAATCAACCCCTAATTTTGTGGACAGAATTCAGTCAGTTGTTCTAATAACTTTGATCGCCCTGTAAAATGACTGAAATAACATGAATAAATTTAACCCTTTCACCGATTCACTCCTGGGTTTGGTTTTGTTTTGGCTAGGTGTACATTTTTCAACAGGGAATGATCGGTGAAAGGGTTAAATGATTTTGTACCATATTGTCAACTTCCTGCTGTAATAACTTTGATCATCTCCTGATATTTTGATGGGAAATTTCACTTCCTGTGATTGGTTATTAGGTGAATTACCATACCCTCTGATTGCACTGGGGTCTAAACATGGCATGGAGGTTTCTGCACACGACCAATCAGCACTGTCCATTACCAAACAGAGCAGAGTGGGAGCAGGATGTTGTAGGGCTCTTTTCAAATAGTTATTATACTCCAGCTAAAAGTTTCACATTTATGAGATATGCTGGGTGCATTTTCCAGGTATTGTATGCAGATATATGCTTCCTGTGTCAGTCAAAATCAATAAAGACTGTATACAAATGCATGCCAAGTTTTTGGGGCCAGTGTAGTATGAGGGGTTTGAACCACCAGTGTAGGAAGTCACAAATTCTGACAATGGGAGAGGTAGTGATTTCTTTCCTTAGAGGTGACCGATTTGCTGCTCTTCTGTATACTGCTCGAGGATAGCCTGGTCAGGGAAACCTGCAGTTCACAACATCAAACCATTTTTCTGGAGATTTTTTGTACTGATAAACTGTATTACCATAAATATCCATATTCTGATGTCTGTGCTAAAATAGAATAACCAACTAACACTGGCCAGAGTCAATTCCTCACCTTTTGTTGAAAAGTTGCTGGGTAGGTTGATCCACTCTTATTACTAGCCGCCCGGAAGAGTTCTGCTATAGATGTAGCCAGATTGTTTATCATATTCCCGATGATATGAGAGGAGGTCACATGAGTGAAGAGGACTGTCAGTATACCCACAATGCAACTGGCTGTGGACTGGACAGTTGAATTCAGACTAGTTTTCTACAATGATAAGAAAAAGAATACAACACACAATTCCATCTACAACATGTTATTATTGTGAGTAAGCGGGGAGGAGGGATTTAAATATTGGGGCTCTCAAAGAGTGGCAAGTGATTACTCATGCTGCTGAAAGCAAAAAAAATAACAGATAGTCATAAATCAGAATGTAAACTCTGTAGTCAATATGAAAAATAACTTTAAGTAAAGGCCATACCAAGTTGGAAAGTTGGTTCTCAGGCCCCTAGCACGTCAAAACTTTTTATTTGCAAATTTTAGAGCAAAAAAAACAAAACAAAACGAAAAAAAAAGCCACTGGAAAGTTAGTTATCTTCTGCTGGAAAGCAGCAAACTGGAAAGTGTCGTATTTCGATGTTTTAAAATATGGACTGGAACTCTATGGTTATAATAACATTATTTTCTATTTATCTCTGAAATATACTCAAATTGTTTTCGGGTCATTCTAATACACTTCTCTATTGAACATCAATTGCTAATAATTGACTTTGGGTACATAGATGACGATTATGTTATGAAGTCTGATGTGTTCCATTTGATGATCATACTTTTCAACATGCCAAGGAAGATAAAAAAAGAACACATCTGAATTCGAAAAATCTGTTTTTGTTAAGCCGAGAGCAATGTTTGAGTCCTTGTTTACAACTAAATTAGCAGTGTTGGTAACCGAAAATACATCGGGCACTGTGGAAAAGTTTCTATATTTATTTGGTCTGGAAATCATTTATGTGTGGTTGTAGTGGCGACATGATGATTAACGTCAATCAACTAATGTTCGAGATGCATTTACTTATGGAGAATGCCAAGGAACAGAATCTGATGTTTATCAGGCAATGCAAGTATTCTTCAACAGATAGGTTTCTCTGTCAGCAAAATACAATTTCTGGTATCTGTAACCATGAAACACATCTGTATATAGAGGAATGTAAATAAAATTAAATAAATAAAAATAAAAATGACTGCCCTAATTTAAGAAAAAAATTGCCTGAGAACCAATTTTATGATTTTGTGTGGCCAAAACATTACACCAGCATATTTGTTTTCCATCCTTGTGGTTGTAAACATGGCAAAGCCATTCCCATGTGTTTTAATATGCCAATAAAGAACTGTCAAAACGGGGACTTGAATGAGTGGCTATACAACCAAGAACAATTCTCATGTGATTGTTTTATGAGGCAAAATGGAGAATTAATCAGATGATGTCAGAACATCAGATATCAGCAGATTTTTCCAACCGGAGTTGAAAAAAAACTTTTCCCACAGTAAGGCATTTACAGCAGTTTGAATTGAATTGAATCTCAGACCTGTTTTCCCTGAAACAATCCCAGAGTCTTATCCACATCTCTGGTTAGCTTCTGCAGACAGTTCATAAGGTCAGCTAACAGCAGCACGAAGGTGTGAAGGTTTTCCATTGGTCTCTGCTTCCGTTTCATCCATCGGGATGGGCTCAGTGGTGCTATTATGTTAAAAGAAATTACCTGATTAAGCATTACCGCGGTATGATTTATATGTTTCTACAAGTGAATGTGGACCGCATTCCATCTGTTTTCATCCCTTCATTGAAACTTCATTAACATTCGTCAAATTCTTGACGAACAATTCTCTCAACTTTAAAAGTTTTTCACATCAATGGAGATGCCTCATATCATTTACCATGGATATTGAGACTATCTGTATGAGAGCCCCCCTCCCCTGTATATTTTCGTTATCGCCAAGGCGAGAGGGTTGAAACTTACCACACTATATTTTTGGGTCAAGCTCTTCAAGAAAATGTAAAAAAAATCCAAGATGGCCACCATGATGATGTCACTGTGTGTCATTTTCAAAAAGAGCATTTTTGGACGATTTTTCGGTCAGAATTTTTTAATTCTTCTTCGCAAAAACTGCATGATAAATTAGTAAATAATAATCTGATATGAAATAAAATAGGTTTTACTCACTTTTCAATATAGAAAAGCAAAAATTTTGAAGAAATATGACAAAAACATCACTTTCATGGTACCCCACATGGCCGCCATATTGAATTTACCCATGATCCTCTGCTCGGGGGGTCATGCAAATAGGCTCAAAATGACCCCAATACGATAATCAAAAAAGTCACTAAGTTTCAGCTCTCAATTTTTTGTTGTTCTGGAGATAGGAGCAATCCATATTATCCAAATCAGGAACTCTTTCTCAGTTTTATAAATATTCCATCAATTCCGACAAGCTTCATTTCTGCCATGCAACGACCGGAGAATCAATTCATTTCCTTTCAAATACTTTATCGGAGAACTCACCTGTGAAGGACCTGGGAGCTCCAACTGACGAGAAGTCCACCTTGCTGACGACAGCCTCCAACATCTGAACAAGGCACTCCACATAGGAGAGCTCCTGCAATAATATTGAACTCATTCTTGATATAGAGGTACTTTGAACATGTTGAATGGTACAGATTATTGACAAAATGTCTGAACAAAGAGATTCCACCTCATCATGTTTAGCTGTAACATGTTTGGCTGTAGAGAGACGGAGACAGAGAATTAAGGTTAAACGTCGCATTCAACGATATTTCAGCTATATAACGACGATCAAACTAAATTCCAAGTACCCAAGTTAATAACTTAGTAATCTAATATATTAAAAATAATAAAAAATACAATCTTCTTTGACATGACTAAAAATATATTCCAAAGTAGCTGCTCGATAAAAAGTATCTCTTACAATCTCAAAATCTATACAGTCGATAAGAATGTATGTCCCACTGGGAGATCTTTGTGGCATGGAATACATCTTGGGACTGGCTCTTTTTTTTTTTAGCAAATGTTTGTGAGTTAATCGTGTATGGCCGATTCTACATCGTCTATTCATGGCTTGATCAAAACGTTTCTGGCTGTTCACAGGAGTATAGCCTACAGTTCTTTTTTAACTCGTGAAGTTGTTATTATCCATAGCATCCCATAAAGATTGAAACAGCTTTCTTACATAAGTACAGATAGATGATCTGAAATCGCTGTATGGCATTCCAACAGGATCAACCTCTTTATCTAGGGCTGCCTTAGCCATTTTATCAGCTGTAACATGAATATTACATGAATGATGTTTGGATGATCCTCAAACAGGGGTGAGTGAATAGAATTTAACGTCACTTTCAACAATATTTCAGCTATATCACAACGAACCAACTAAGCACCATCCAGCCCAGTTGTGTTCCTGCTACTTCAAAGAAGAAATCTTTGAAGCAGCATAGAACCAGACACCCGCCATCCACCCTATAAAACACTGAGGACAGCGCACAAGACACAGACAGGACGCTTACATGGTGCAATAAAGACAAGTGATATTACAGTGCTAGACATCACATTATCAACTTCCTGTTGCTTCTCAGCAAAATGCATTGAAGCAACAGGAACCTGAACCCACTCCTCAAACAGGAGACATACACACAGTACTATTCACAATTTCAAAAAGATTACTATGCTAGTCGTACATTTATAGTTAGTCCACGTCCTCTATAACACGGATCTTAGTGTCACTATGTAGTGACTTCATTATTAATAGCGGACTAACCTGGATAGTGTTGAGATCAATGGTAGATCTGATACGTTGGGAGAGATCTTCACAGCTGATGTTAGCTTCTGCATTGGTCACCATGGCAGACAAACGAGCAAACGTACCATACAACTCTGACCAGGTCTTCAACAAAGTCTTTGTTGTTGGCTATTTGAAACAAACAAAGCATTGTATGATGAAGTAATTGTAGGCTGCTTACAATACAAATGCACAAGTCATTTAAACATTGATCCACAATTTTATACATCAGTCAAGAAACATTCCAGTATAAAATACAAATTTGTAACGCATTTTGTTAAACGTAACTTGTTGAGTATTTCTCAAATCTAATCATACTAATCCAGCTCAAAGCATTTCTTTTGCATTTTCATCTGATGTCTGTTGAGGCCATTAAGAACATAAGATATCAATGTTACTGTAAGAAATAATACCATATAAAAAATACTCTTTATCCAAATATCGGTATCTAATTGCTGTGTCGCCGAAAACTAACTGTGAGCAAAACGTCCATCAGGGTGACCACATGTAGACTACTTCCTGTCCATCATTCACCCTGATAATCACCATTTGTGGCGAGGGCCCTCTGTGTCCGAGTGGTCTAAGGTGCTTCGCTGGTGACCGCTAACCTCACACCACTGCATGAACCGGCAAGGGTTCAAACCCAGCTGGTCCATGTGTGAAAGTCTGTCAGTTACTTGCCGATGAGCGATGGTTTTGTCCAGGTACTCTGGCTTCCTCACTGACCGTCACCATATGAATGAAACAACCTTGAGTGTGACATTAAGCCAACCCCCCCGCCCCCCCCCCTTCCCCATTTGTGGCTGAGAGCTGGTCATTATCCTCACAGGCATGCTCCATGATGTTCAATCAATAGCAATGCAGGATTTTCAACAGTGGATAAATTTGGTCATACTTATTAGTATTGTACAGAAAATAACCCTATCAGTTTCAGCCTTCCTGCACCTCTTGGGAAGTTTTGATAATTTTACCTGGAGTAAAGGAAGCATATATTATATAGTTGGGGATTGTAATTCAGTGTTGCAAATAGCATTTCAACATATTATCCTTCAAAGGCCAGGAAGAATAGGTAAAGACAACTACTCTATTTTTTTCTACAAAGTATTGTACAGAAATCAGCCTATCAACTTCAGCCTTGCTTCTAATTTGGGAACAACCACCATTCGGTGCGGCAACACTTTTTAAGCAGGGAAATGATCCCAAATTAGAGATAATATTGTAATTCCCCAAAATTTGGCAAATTAGGTTGGGGGGGGGGGGAGAGGATTTGGTTCTATGTCACACTCAGGATTATTTCCCTCATTTGGTGGAGGAAACCGGAGTTCCCAGAGATTGGGACCACCACCCATTGGCAAGTACCAGGCAAACTTACACACATGCACCAGCGGGGCACGGACCCATGCCGGTTCAGGGATGCGAGGCTAGCAGTCACCGGTGAAGCACCTTTGACAACTCGGCCACAGAAATTAGGTGGCCTCTGAAATTAGGTGGCCTCTGACTGATATAATGCTTGAAGAATCTCCATCAACATTGATTTTCAATGCTTAATTTTTTTTTGTTAATTTGAGTAGCTTTTTCTCTTCTGCTCTCTATTTTGGGCACAGCTTTGAACACGGTCCGCGACATGGGCAAGATTTAATCGCCTACCTTGCTGCATACCTTAGGACGTTTTGATCATAATTTTACCCTGGTTTGCAAGATGCATTTATAATATACTGGGAGATCACGATTCAGCATTGCAAATAGCATCTCAGACATTTGTTTGGGAGACAAGAACTGACAGGGAAAGACATCCACCATGGAGAGAGCTAGTTCTTTATGTTTCCACACAAACCTGTGACAAGTTTCCGGTCAGTAGTTTATTGACAGGGAAGAGCAGTGCTGTGTACATACAGGTGAAGTCATGCTCCAAAACATCGCCCTGGTTCACCTCATTTGTCTGAAATTACATACAAGTGAAATAATGAACAGATCATGATGTTCAATTTAGGCTGAATAATGAGCGAGTGCGTAGGATTTAACGTCGTTTTCAACATTTTGTGAGTCATATCAACATACCTACATGTGCCGGAACACAAGAGTGTCCACAGTTCCTATTATCCTGGACACTGATCAGTTCAGCCAATACAGCACCTGGTCGCCCGGTTGACCGAGCTTAACATTGCTTCACCTCGGTGATCTGACGAGAACCGGTGTGCTCAATGTGATGTGCTGTACTAATACATTTTTCTACCTTCACATTCAGCTCTACATTTCCTCAATGATATTTCCTCTTTGAATTGGCATGTTTTATGGGACGAATACAATTAAGGATATAGAGCATTTTTATCTCACGCCAACAATAGGGTGCTGACAGAGGTAAAATCATGTCCTAGTTGAGGGAGAATGACATCCAAGTTGTGTGGAAGTAACATCAGCACTGTGGCGAAGGCCATGTGATGATACCAATAATGGTGCTTTGGTTACATTACATGAAACAAGAACGTCACTGCGAATACAGCCACGTTTTCGTGTACAAATATGGTGGCGCCCTACAGGGAGTCTTTGCATAGTTAACAGATCCGATATTATCACATCGAATGGATTATTCCCATGAAAGACCTTATTTCACTGAGTATTTATAAAGTGAAAATTCCTGAAGACAAATTATGTTGGGGAGACTTCTTCATCAAGATCCACAATAATAACCGAGTGCTTTTCTATTCCCATTTGTATTCACAATTGGATTTTACATATATCTAACAAGGGTTATGTGTAACCCGGCAGCTCGCCGTTTTGGCTTTTGTCAATAACATGCAGCTTTGCATAAAGATCGAGCCCTTCAGCTTGCACATCACTGGCAATGACAATAAATATTGTTATAAAAATTTGACTTCTTTGTCAGTGATGTTGAAGTTGGATTGAAAGATGAACTCTATTATAAAACTTGAAATAAAGATTACCTTTTTTCCAAAAGTAAGCTTATACATGTCATTATGAATACATAGAAGAAGTGAAAATTATTTTAAGTCCAGCCGTAACAAAAAAGATTAACCCAGAAAACTTTTCAAGTCCAAAAGAAGTCAAATTATTCTAAGTCCAGCCTAAACAAAAACCTTAACCTTCCAGCTTGAGTCTAACGTTGTGCTAAACATAAAAACTTAACCGGACACCGACACCAACACCGATACCGCCACTTTCCCCCTCTCTCTCCCAAGACCGCCTACTTCGTATACGGCGAGCTAAAAATGATTTCCCATCATGCAGCATTTATTTACCTTTCGTATATGATCCAACAGAGGAGTGACCACCATACTCCACATTCTCCACAACTGGTCACTATTCTCCACAAACTCAGAGTGCCTTCCCAGGACCTGGAGAATGACTTGACAGAACTCCAACACACTGGTGTAATTACTCAGACCGATCTCTATCAGCATGCCAAATAAAGACATATACCTGAAAATAAAATTTCGTAACTGAATTCCCACTTACGTAGCATGGTCAGGAAAATGATCTTTTCAAATTCTATCCTGAATTAATAGCTGGCCAGAGTAAATCTAAAACGTATTTCATGTACTAGTAGTTTTTACGAACGATCAACAAATTATAGTGAGCCCAAAAACATACAGGATAATGTTCAAGGTACTTGCCCATAGTCATGCTGGGCAACCCCGAATGGAAATTGTTTGTCCTAAGCAAATTTCAGTTGTCAGAGGTAAGCAAATGAATGATTGCTAATTTTGAATCATGAATCTGTAGGACCAGACAAAGGATACAGCACTATAATTTTATAACAGGATTCATAAATATACTTCTCTCCAGTCTCATTTCTTACTTCTCATTGGCTACACAATCTCCCATCAACTTTGGAGTTAACAGCAACTCAGTCAGAAAGAGAATGGGGGTGCCCTAGTAGATAAAAAGTATGAAAATATTCAGAGAATCATATACTGAGGAGATAAACTGTGTGAAATAACCAGAATCGTCCTTATAAACCATCAAAACTTATGATCTCACATAAAAATTTGATTGTACAAAAATTAGTTGGTGGCCTACTTTTTCACCACATGATTTCCATATCATAATTTTGGGTACATTTTTAGACAATCCCTTGCCCCTCTCCACTGCTATTTCAGTTTTTCCTATCCTTTATCATAGCAGTGCTAATACATTCTTCAGGAAGTTCAGATCCCCCTCCACACTCCACCCTACCCCTACCTTTCTCAACCCCAAACAACACTACATAAAAGGTTAATGACACCCCATAAACAAAACACGTGTTCATTGCATCATATCATACCAAATATAAATAGACAGGGAAAGTGACTTACATGGAGAACTTCGCCCCCTCCCATCTGGAAAGCAGTGGAACAAAGAGCCTTTCTGGGCAAACAACATATAGCCTGGAACATTCTCTGAAGGGGAAAAGGTAATATTTATACTTTCATTATTGACATGTCATTACACCCCATCTGTCCCTTCATATATCCATCTGAATTGGCTAGCTGGATGGTTAATTTATAAGTAGAGTGAGTAATGGGATTTAACGTTGCTTCTAACATTATTTCAGTCATATCGCGACCAACCAACTATGCACCACCCAGCCAAGTTGTGTTCCTGCTGCTTCAAAGAAGAAATCTTTGAAGCAACCAAACACCCTCCATCCACCCTATAAAACACTGAGGACAGCGCACAAGATACAGACAGGATGTGTACATGGTGCAATAAAGACAAGTGATATTACAGTGCTAGACATTACATTATTAAGTTCCTGTCGTTTCTCAGCAAATGCATTGAAGGAACAGCAACCCGTGCCCACCCAACCACCCACTGATAAAATGCCTAGGCCTGTATGACTAGTGATCGCATTAACCTGATGCACACATGTCCACACTGGACTATTATATACACAGAATAACACAAAAATGTGTGGAAGAAAGAGCTAACTGACCGTATTGAATTTATGTAAGCCTTATGTATACAGGTGTGTCTCGTGAAGGTAAGCTGATAATCTAATGCACTGCTGGATAATAATCCATTTTTAGGGAACAATAATCAACTTTTTTACCGTTTTCGGGTTATTTTTGTATATTTGCTACAAGAATTAAGTGAAATGAAACACAGCACCATGACAATTTTGATCCGAGAATCATTGAGCACCTCTTATCACTTGCTACTTTACATTAGATGAGGAGTCAATTCTCATAGCTAAATTGACAAAGTGTATGAAGTAACCTGACCCGTATTTATCTCAGGTTTAAAGGTATCACTGTGCATAGAACTGCCAGACTGAAAATCAAATATTTCCAATCGTAAGGGGAGTTTGCAGGTATGAACACGTCATGAAAAACCTACAAGAAATATAAGGCGAGAAGGAGGATGGGAGTATTTTCGACATCTTTCCAGGGTTAGTTTTATTTCTTGTACAGCATTCGAGCATATTTTTCAATCACATTCTCAGTTTCAAAGCAGTTTACTGCATTCTTGGGAAAATTATAATTTCAGTGCTCCATTAGAAAAAGTTAAATTATTTTTGCCATCAGACTCAGAACCCTGCTTGTTGGTCACCTTAAAGGGATACAGGTTATGTCCAGTGCTTTGGTCAAGAGCTATGAGACTTACAAGGATATTGGTGTTGTCCAGCGCTTCAGTCAAGACCAGGAGCTGAAAGTAGTTGAGAAATGATGTCAGCACATCACGGCTCTCTGACTTGGCCCCTGATTCCACAGCATTCTTCACATGGGCCACCAACGAGTACCATATATGGTATAGCAGGCCCTCTGGGAAGAGAAAGATACTGACAAAATTCTGTTGCAAATTGAATAGTCGCAGAACTTTACCCTCTACTATCTGTCGAGCGCAAATCATGAGGGTCACAAACACTTCAATGCACAAATGAAAACCAGAGCAGCTGAAGTCCCCCCCCCCGACGTTGAAACAACTGATTTGGCTTGGAACCGTAATATTCAGTACCTGGCATGGAGAGCAATCCCAGGCGAGATCCAGTGGCAAGGTACCCACAATCACTGAATTTGTCCTAATCCAGATAGATTTTCATAAGTTATTGTCTGAAAACTTAATTTTAACTTGCCCATGGGTGGCATCACCTATGGGCGGATCAGTGCAAAAAACAATCCCAAAGCGAGATCTTGAGGCAAGGTACCCACATACCAAATTTAGAAAGAATCCATTCATGTTTGCAAAAGTTATTGTCCGGAAAGAAAATTTTAATTTGGCCCCTAGGTGGCGCCACCTATAGGCAGATCGACGCGAAAAACAATACCGAGCAAGATCTTGAGGCAAAGTACCAACCTTGAAAAGAATCCGTTCAGTTTTTCAAAAGTTGTTGTCCGGAACAAAATTTTAACTTTGCTCCCAGGCGGCGGCGCCACCTATAGGCGGATTGGCGCGAAAAACAATCCCAAGCGAGATCTTGAAGCAAGGTATCCACATACCAAATTTGAAAAGAATCTATTCAGTTTTTCATAAGTTATTGTCTGCAAATGAAGTCGGACGGATGCATGGATGGACGGAACGACCCCGATAAAAATCGACTGAGGCGGAGAATCCTGACCGCTTTTTCACCAATACGTCCATCTATTGGCACTCTTCATGCCGCTAAAATGCAGAAGTATACTCAAAACACGTACTTATAGGTCATTACCATGAGCAGTTTGACCAAGATTGTACGAAACAAAAAGTTTGTCGCCGAAACTGATCTCTGCTTGCATGCAGCTGACTGCCACTGTTTAATCTAAACTAGATGTACTCGTACCATGCTCGACAGAGGGCTACATTTCGTAGCTACAAATTTAAAAGATCAGGTTGACTGATACTGACGTAACAACATGTATTCTTGGTTCATGTTAAATTATGTACAGTTATTCAGGGGATCAGGTTGAGATTTTGATCCAATAAAGCATGAAATCACCAGTAGACTTTGCTATCATTGCGAACAGAAGAATCTGCAAAAGGCAGTCTTTTCGTGTCAACATTTCAATTTCAGAGTAAGGCAATGATATTGTTGCTGTAAAGGGGGGGGGGGGTGGAATCTTAACGCTTAATCCTCAGAAAATGTCATCAAATCCGTCTCTTTAGATATAGGCCTCAGACAGAACTAGTGCACACCAAAGTGTGACCCCATCAGAGCCTCGCCTATAAATCTTTGGGTAATCCAATTTTGTTTCCCTCTATGCTCCAACAAGAAGCAATATCTCTAAATAGTCATATCTGACATATTCTAAACTTAAACTTGCTGAAGTCTTCATTAGATTAAGCAGTCCCTTCTTCAAATTGTAGGCTGAGTCATATTCCCCAAAGTTATATCAGTTATCACAGTCAGATAATAAATGTGCATCCATGCTGTAGTATAGCCCAATTCGGAAAGGGTTTATCTCCTTTGTTCCACTAGGGGCGTATTGGTCCAGAGAACTTCCGGTAAGTACCAAAGGCCCTCACAATTAGTTTGAGTAATTACATATTCTATTTTTCAAGACAATGGTCCCATACCCTGATGACGTATTATATATCTCTGTCACGTGATGAATTGTATTTCCATTCATCTGTATGACACGTAAACACTCATCCAGAAATCTAACATGGATTGTGTAACACGAAACTAATTAATTTGTCATTGTCAACGCAAAGTACATGTCAAGCAAGGCGTGAAGGCCTATACACCAATACACCAAATTAAATCAGAGACCTCGTGCAATTAAGTTGATACACTAAGGAGGTGACCAGCTAACTGAATTGTATAACGATGCTCACCTGTCATTTAATTGCCATGGATGTTGGAGGCCTACATTGCATCAAGGGATAGAAGTGGTATTTTATTGTCATGGATGTAGGGGGCCTACGTCATCAGGCTTCAGGACCATTTCTTTATAATGTACTCATATACAAGATCTATTGGTTGATGAAGAAAGTGGAAACAGCATTGTTTTTCAAACAGATATTGTGGAATAGTTTATCAATTTTTATATTATTTAGAATAATTGCTGGTGCCTTTGGTAAAAGTGGAACCAAGGCGACTACTTCCCGGAAGTGGTGTTTCATACCTCCAACCTTAAAGAGCGGCAGTTATTCAGGGGGAGATCATACACTTTCCGGAAAGGGCTATAGCCCTATCCGGAAAGTGTCTGATCTCCCCCTGATTAACTGCCGCTCTTTAAGGTTAAAGGTATGTAAAGCTGCTTCCGGGAAGTAGTCGCCTCGGTTTCACATTTACCAAAGGCATCCGCAATTATCTTAAATAATATATTGATGAACTATCTCAGAATATTTATTTGAAAAACTATTCTGCTAATATTTTCTACATGAACCGATACATCCTGTATTCGTGTACATTAGGAAAGTAATTTTCTAGAAAAATAGAATGTGAATACCTCTGGTACTTACCGGAAGTTCTCTGCACCAACACGCCCCTAGTGGAACAAGGGAGATAAAACCCTTTCCCAAATTGGGCTATAAAGAGACTTGAATGTTGCAGGCGATGTCATTACTGGGTTACACTTCAATGCACACTCCGATATTGAAAAAGGCGGAGAGATTGAGTAATGCAGGAGCTACATATGAGCAGCACATCCACAACCTCTTGCCACCATGATCTAAAGAAAAACATTACAACACATGAAATGTCATTATCTCCATCTTACCTTGAATGTCTTTGCCCTGAGCAGATAAGAGCTCTTTGGCACAGGACAAGAGAATAGGAGACTGTTTGATGAAGAACGCCGGCCCAGTCATCACTTCAAACGGCAATGGCTCTGGTAACAAGAATGTGCATAACAACATGTATGTGTCAATAAAACCCCAACTGTTTACGAATTACTGATTAGAGGAGTTTTTTCCAATAAGGATATGTTTAGCTGTACAGCCAATCTCACACCCACATAAGACCACAAAACTTGATTAATTAGTCTTCACACATCAACTTTTCAAAAGTCGTGAAAGTGGCAGATTGTTTTCTAGATTCACCCATCCAAATGTCCATCAACAACAACACTGTAGCAACTATTTCGAACCTTTTACAACATGCTTCTTACAAGCGAGTAAATGTCAGAGGAAGTTTGTAAAATTATCTCCCTTTTCATGTACTTGCCCTGGTACAATGAACACTCATTTCTCTGATCAAGTCTTCAGTCTCTATACAGTTGTCTAGTGACAAACCTAAATAAACTTACCAAGTTTCTATTAGTAGAACAGCAGGTTTTCAAGAGGCTGCATGGCTTAAGAACCTATTAATTGATGGTCCGTGGCTAATTTTTATTCAAAACTAATATCAGACAATATTCATGTCCTTTGTTCTTATCATTGGAGAAGTGAAGTAAAAAAGTTCAAATGGGGAAAACAGGTCAACCTAAGTGTTTTCAAGTCATTTGGACGAATTTTGCTTTGTTTCAATGCCATTCATTTTCAATGCTTCTCCTATAATTTGAAGCTGATTAGATATTCAATGACAACCATGAAACAAACAATTGTCTAAATATATAACACAACATGTGCAAGTTAGGATTTTTGTGTAATCATAATGGGGACAGAATTAAATTTCATCCGAGGAAAAAGAAAATTAGGATGTACAGAAGTCACAAACTTCTCACCAATAGTGTATGTGGCTCTAGGCACATCCAGCTCAGCCGGGATCTGTCCCAGTATATGGGCCAGTATCTCACAGCCTTTCAACTGCACCGAGGAGAAGGTGGTCAGCTGGGTGCCAGGGTTGGTCAAATTGAGTCGAGGGGTCACAGGACTGGTTCCAGTAGACTGCATTCCTGAAAAACACACAGTAAACTGGGCATTAGCGAAGATGTCGGTTGTGTTTTTCTTGTAAAATTCATTCTCTGTCACAGCTGCGAAGGACAATTTCATATCGAAAGTCTGAATAAATTTGACTGAAATATTGTATTGATGGAAGCTCACGAATTCAGAGGGTCAATCACCAATGAATGCTCTGATTCTGCGGGCAAAATAACCCAGACACATAGGTGTCATTTTATCGCCGAATCAGGATATTTTGTGGTCCTGTTTTGGTTTTCTGAATCACGACTACACCTGGAAAACAGCTAGGGTTGAAACCATTACATAGTTTTCGCAATAATAAGAAAGGAAAAAGCCTAGCATTACACAATGACATCAGAAGTAATGTAAAAGACGTGGAAATTGGACCCTGAATTTGACTTAACCCGCTAATAATTTTCGCTTTTTCTGGCTGAAAATTGAAATGCACCAAATTGATCGAAAACCTGTTTTGAATTTCCAGAGAGGGAGTGGAATAGGTAGCAGTCTCGTATATTAATGACTACAGATTTTGTAGTCGCATGTCACCTGTGATTTTGTTTCAGGAATGGTTCAATTTTTTTTGCACTGTACCACAGCATTACCTTATACAATTACAGTCTTTTGATGAGGTCAATATGTGGTTTTGTGGACCTGAGAAAACAATATTCACCGAGGCCGAAGGCCGAGGTGGATATTGTTTTCTCAGGTCCACAAAACCACATATTGACCGATATCAAAAGACTATAATTGTTTTATTATATGACACTGACGTCTCCATCTCGTTAAATTGGTGAAAGCAGTTACAATATAGCATATGGTAGGCACTTGCTTTACTCCCGACGATCTCGTTACCTGCTGTCAGCTAAAGTGTAAACCGTCAGCCAATCCAACGACTATTTTCATTGGCTGGGAAGACGCATACGTCACGCCGAGTCAATATCACATTTATGGACCCGCTTCGGAGTCAATATGGAAAATTAGAGACAGCCACGTGACGGCGAATGGTCCAATGAAGAAAGAGTAACACACACAGTCATATAATAAACTACATTATTGACCCGAGGGACTGTTTAACTACTCACCCATTCTGGAGAAGGTTGGTGTGGTGATATTCTGGGCTACATTACCAGCCAGTTTACTGGATCCCACACACATCTGTAGTAGCAGCACACACACCTACAACATTATAACACATGTTCTAAACTTTTCTTAGATTTCATGAATTCCATTTCATAAATTATATGAACTGTTAAGTTTACCAATTTGCTACATCAATTTTCATTCCACAATATTGCTGAGAGAACCTAATGTTAGTTTGACCGAAAACGTTTCGTGCTTTACGGTAATCCCTCTAACAATTCAAACCTCCTATCAAAATTCAATCACCCCAAATTTTGGGTCAAAATTCAATCAGTGGTTCTAATCAATTTGATCACCTTCGAAAATCATTGAAGTAAATAAGAAATAATGGATTATATGCATGACATTCTACTATTTTGGTAATTTTCTGTTCTAATAAATTTAATCATCCCCAGATTTCATCGTAGGAAATTTCACTTCCTGTGATTGAATTACTAAAGGGATTACCAAACTTGCGGTAAGAAAAAATGCTAGCACAATTGCAATCAGTGTCAGTATACATGAAGCTGCGCTATCGAAACCCCTCGGCTCTGAACCCCAGCTATTATAATGTAAGGGTGTCTCTACCAATTGATTGGCTTGTGGGAAGAAATATTTACCCCTGGTATTGTAAGTGTACTTTCTTTGAAAAAAAACATTGTCTAAGAGAAAAATCGACCATAGAGGTCCATGTCCCCCGCTAGCAGCACCAGTTATGGTGGATTACATCCACCATAACTGGCACTGCTGCTGCGGGGGCCATGGACCTCTATGGTCGATTTTTTTTTTGGTCGATGATATCTCATATCATTGATGAAGAGTATGATTTGAAAATGGAGATATCGCTGATGAGCTTAACATAATCTAATACAGCGGATGCCGCCCATATTGGATTATGCACATCCATAAAACATAATACATGACTGTCCTCTCACCACGGTCAAGGGACTCTCCAAGTTTTAAGTAGATCAGTTGAATCGTACTCCAGCTATTGTCCGGACAAGATCAAACTGCTTAAAATCCAATGAAATCCAGTATGGCTGATGGTGGCCATATTGGATCAAGCACGTCCTTGAAAAACAATCCTAATCCTCCTCTCAACAATGTCAAGGCACTCCCCAGGTATGAAGTAGATCGGTTGAATCGTTCTCGAGTTATTGTCCGAACAAGATCCAACTGCTTATAATCCAATATGGCTGACGGCGGCCATATTAGATTACGCACATTGCTGAAAAACAATCCCAACCGTCCTCTCACCAATGTCAAGGCACACCCCAAGTTTGAAGTTGATTGGTTAAATCGTTCACGAGTTATTGTCCGGACAAGAAAATCTAAGATCCAACTGCTTATAATCCAATATGGCTGACGGCGGCCATATTAGATTATGCACATTGCTGAAAAACAATCCCAACCGTCCTCTCACCAATGTCAAGGCACACCCCAAGTTTGAAGTTGATCGGTTAAATCGTTCACGAGTTATTGTCCGGACAAGAAAATCTAAGATCAACTGCTTATAATCCAAAATGGCTGACGGCGGCCATATTGGATTACGCACATTGCTGAAAAACAATCCCAACCGTCCTCTCGCCAATGTCAAGGCACACCCCAAGTTTGAAGTTGATCGGTCAAATCGTTCACGAGTTATTGTCCGGACAAGAAAATCTTACGGAATTACGGACACCGGTGTTTCTAAGTCCCCCCCCCTACTAAGTAGCGGGGGACAATAAATCAATAAATCAGTCATCCAATCAATAAATAAATGTGATAGTATACTAACATGATATAGAAATAATATGCAAACTTAACATAGGAATTAGTGGATTTTGTTAGACAAGGGGCATAACTCTGCAAAATACTTTCTGATACGACTCATTTTCGATAGGCATCTAGTGTCATTTTCAAAACAGATTTGCAGGCATTCTTCGCATTGTGTAAGAGAATAAATCAATAAATCAGTCATCCTATCAATAAATAAATGTGATAGTATACAAACATGATATAGAAATTATATGCAAACTTAACATAGGAATTAGTGGATTTTATTAGACAAGGGGCATAACTCTGCAAAATACTTTCTGACACGACTCATTTTCGATAGGCATCTAGTTCAGGTCAAGAGAAACAACTGTATCACGTTAGGATGTTGTATATGGAACGGTTCTGAAATTATCACAATAACAAATCATAAATGGATTTTTATTTGTAAAAAGGGGCATAACTCTGCAAAATATTGTCCGAGATGACTCATTTTCGATAGGCTTCTGATTTACGTGAAGATAAATAGATGTAACAAGTTTGGTTGCCATGCATGAAACGGTTCTGTAGATATCGCGGTAACGGACGGACGGACGTACGGACAGCCGTACATGATGACGACAATACCCCTAGGCCAAAGTTGGCCGAGGGGTAAAAAACCTGCTTGGGAGGCTTTAGTGACAGTGCAGATAGAACAATGACATAATGTGAACTAGACACAGCACAGCAAACACACATCACCATAAATTAACATGATAATCCAAGGGAGATAATCAGTGTCAATTCCAGCTGTCACATTTTCATCCCGATCTCAAGGGGACTGAGCATATTCTGAAACAAGTTCTTATCCATCACATCTTCCTTGAACAAAGCTATGTTTTATTTTATCTTTAAACACAAAGAAATAAACACAACAAACACTTTCGTGGCTGTTTTCAGAAACCTTTGCAGATGACCTCTAACAATTCTGTTTAAAGGAAGGAAGGACACACTGTGTACACAACTTATCAAATTGTCTAGTGTGATCAAAGTGATTTTAAGAATTCTGAAACATATGTAATAGTGTTGAATTCTTTTGATCCAAGACGACCTTTCCAGTATGCCTGGAGAGAGAATAAATATGCTACAATCTCTACTGATAGGCAACAGCACAGAATAATTTTGTGAAAATATTCAAAATATGCAGAATCACCATTCCACTCAAGATAAATGTATCTTTGACATATTAAATAAAAGAATCATGAAATATGACAACACTCAATGGCATTTCCAACATATTCAAGATCACATGATGGCTCACGACAAACCCACTGTAATATATTAATATAATGATCACCTGGTCGAAGTAGACAGATACTTTAGGTCCAAGTTTCTGTACAAAGTGCCACCAGACCTCCAGTTTCTTCAAGGCAACCTCCTCCACCTTAGCATTGTTGATCTTGAACACCTGCATGATCAGCTTAACTCTCTTCACATCTCCGATGATAGCTGGAATAGTACCAATGTTTAAGTGTTTGATCCAAATAGTACGGACACATTTAATCGAATACCCATGAATGGTTACGAAATCGTGGGTACTCAGTTACCAAGTCACTGAATGAGTACTCAAAAATTTGATGACAACTCTTTCAAACATGAGCAGTGTGACTAACGTCACAGGACCTACGAAGTAGAGTAGGCATTAGGACTTGGAACGCGAACTGAACTCTTGGAAATCCCCGCCCCCAGTTAGAATCCTGCCTATATTAAGATGGGCACCGCCCAAGTCAGAATCGCCAGTGATTTTCATCAAAAATCACCAGAAATTTTCATCAAAAGTTGGTCAGCTCAAGACTTGTTGGTAACAATCTCCTAATGCGCCTTCATTCCAAAAATAAATAACGATCGCCGATTTAATTTCACAATTTGTTAACTAAAGGAAACAGATTGAATAATAAAAAAGTTCAGTAGATTTCAAGCTTTACGTGTGAAAATATATCGATCTCTTTAATGGTTTTCAGTGCCCTTGTCCAGGATCAAAACAACTTTTTGAATCGCATTATTTTCCCAACAATACAACAAATTTTTATATATAGTACTATAGTAGAAATGTAGCATTTATGTAGTTTACGGTAATTCAACTCCAGACCAACACCGTCTCTGCACAAGATAATGATTTCATGCCATTCTCCTGAGCATAACCGGTACAAAGACGAATAAATAGCGTCTACTTACTTTATCTAGTTAAATTCTACCCGAAGAAAATAAATTAATACCCTTTAAACATGCCATCATGGCTTTGTTTCACCCTCAGTAAACTTTTATCGTTGTTACTGATGCCATATCTTTCTTCTGCTGTGTCATTTAATTGGTTGATGTAGTAAATTTCACCACCAGTGCGTAACTGTAACTTGACCTGAATTTGACGCCTGATGTTGTCTGTGAGGAAATGTTTCAAGGATGTGAAATAGGATACACGTTAAAGTCCACAGTTTTCATATATCTAGATAACAATATACTGAATTGTGTGTAGGCTGGCAAGTTGGTAATAGCAGTGTAGAAAAAGGCACTAACAAATGATGGAAAATTAGCATTTCCTATTTCATTATCCCATCACGTTTTGTACTGTGTTATATATACAGTGAAACATACAGCCAAGGGTTCCCGATGGGCATGACAGTGCACTCGCTGAGCTATCAATAAATAATAAAAAAAATAATTATAAATCAAATTTTCAGCAGAATTCGATCAGCTCAGAACTTGTTGGTAACAATGCCCTAATGCACGTTCGTGCCAAAAATCAAGGTTCTAATGTCAATGGTTCTCCTTATTTTGCCGACGAAAGGACTCGGATGGACTGACTGACTGACTCACTCACTCATTACCGGACAATTTGCGATCTGTAGCCTACTTCGTAGGAAAATCAGAAAATATAAAATAGCCCAATGGGCTGCAATACCCCTCAGTTATCAGTTATTATCTACACTAAGCTATTGTGCATTTTGTAAGATGTATTACTAGAACGTTGACAACATCATGTAGGTTAACAAAAATGTGATCTAGTAGGGTTGACTGTAATTCTCTCATATAAGAAATACATATGAATTTACAATGCCCGGCTATAATCCTACTTGAGGTATCATGTTCATAAGAAAGATGGACAGACAGACGGACAGATAGATGATGACGCTGACAACAATACACTTTGGGCAAAATTTGCCAGAGGGGTAACAACTAGGCAAAATGTAACACAAACAGTCAAATTGCTATTCGTATTCCCCCAACATTTTTCCTCAAACAACATTTTTCCTCGAACATTCCAAAAAAATTCCATAAAATGACCTGAAGCTGATTGGTCGAAAACCCTGGTTGCCATCCCGGATTGATAGGAAAATGGTATGAGGCTCTTCGTTCTTCATCACCATGTCATTTTACAGTCATTCTGAACTCTGTCGATGTTCATTATTGGCCATGTGTTTGTATGCTAGTATCATTCTGGGCCTCGTCTCACGAATGTCATCTTCGCATATCCAAGTCAAACACTACACGTGTTGCCTTGGCTAAACATAACACATTATCTGATGAGAATGTCATAGGTGATGGCATAGCTCTATAAATATTCCATGGTCCAGATTAGAAGAAGTGCAGTATATGACCTCTTTAAAATTCAAATTCGATTGGCTATTCAAAAGAAATTAACATCAATACAACCACCACTTGCCATATTTGGGAATCACACAGGCAGACATCAAAGAAAATCCTCACTGCACAGTGTTGGCATGCTCCTATCTTGATTGGCTATATGGCATCACATGCTTGAACAATAAGTATCCCGTTTGAGCAATTTACTCTATTCATTAGGTCAAGGTAAATGATGGAACGTTGGTTAGTGTAGTATTTAACTTGAAATGTGAATATGACGAATGTGACAAATTCCAGGCTGTCCCATATTTCTAGGGGGGTCAAGTAGGTTAGGAATCGTCCAACAGTTGGGATTTTTTTTTGTCTCATTATCTGCTTAGTCACCACTAAATCAAAATGTTCATTTAACTTGCGATAAAGACGAAAATAATGTGGACTATTTCTGTGAAATAATTAAGATAAAAAAACTGACAGCATTATTTCACCAATCATAAACCGACTTTGTGCACATGTTGCTTGTTGATTTTATTGTTGTCAACGGGTACTCAGATACTATTCAAATAGTGTCAACAGGTACCCTTTCTGTTTCTACCCTTTTCAGAACTAATCATCTTTCACCAGTTCCTGTCCTTTCTACAATAGCCAACACACCAACAAGAAGCAGACAGACTGAGAAGTATCTCCGCATATTTCTTAATTTAAAGAGTATACCATCACTGTTTCAATGGAGACTTATAAAACATAATATTCAGAAACCCACCTAGCTGTAGTGTCAACAGATTACCGAAAATATTAGTCGAACCCCAGTGCATTTGTTCCTTTATTTTATGTCTTGAAGATCACAATCATCAAATAATGATCGAGTCCTGGTAGCAAAGCAGGATTTTATATATATATATACAAAATTTTTGGCTAGGGACTCACTTTGCTCAGCCTTAGGCCAAACCAATTGCGGATTTTACTTATTTTTTTAGATTGAAAGCAATAATAAAATGAAAAAAAAACCCTCGGCTAACAGCTATTGTCTGCACTCAGCAGTCATGCATTGCACAGGATGTATTTTTTAGAACTTTGACAACATCATCTAGGTTAAAAAAAATGTGATCTAGTGGGGTTAACTGTAGTTCACCCATTTAGAAATACATTGGACATTGAGCCAGGTCAGCTTTTACCAAGGTCTTAATTGACGGGGATAATTTTGCACCAAGGCTCTGGCAGAGCATGGTCAAATTATTAACTCTATATACTTTTCTAAATAGCTCCTAATCAAATCAAGTAATTTGGTGGTTAATATTTCACGAGTAAGTTGAATGGGATTGCGTCGGGTGGCAGTGGAAATGATCAATGCTTACAAGATACCCCCCGGATGCACATTTGATAGAAATTGACGAATATTTGTAGTGGAATATAAGTATACATGGAGTATAGTAGTTGATGGGTAAGTTCATTTAGATTGAGTTTGATGGCGGCACGGTATGCCCATAGGTGGCGCCACCTGTAGACGCACATGCGCCAAATGCAATCCCAAGCGAGGTCGCATGGTATGGTAGCTACATACAAAATTTGAGAAGAATCTAATCAGCGGTTGTCAAGTTATGCTCCAGAAATGAAATGTTCCGGACCAACTGAGAAAATTCTGCCCATAGGTGGCGCCACCTGTAAACGCACATGCGTCAAACGCAATCCCAAGCGAGGTCTCATGGTAAGGTAGCTACATACAAAATTTGAGAAGAATCCTATTAGCTGTTGTCAAGTTATGCTCCGGAAACGAAATGTTACGGACCGACAAGAGAAAGTTTTGACCCTAGGTGGCGCCAACTGTAGACGCACGTGCGCCAAACGCAATCCGAAGCGAGGTCTCATGGTATGGTAGCTGCATACCAAATTTGAGAGGAATCCAAGTAGCGGTTGTCAAGTTATGCTCCGGAAACGAAATGTTACGGACCGACAAGAGGAAGTTTTTACCCTAGGTGGGGCCACCTGTAGACGCACATGCGCCAAATGCAATCCCAATTGAGGTCTCATGGTATGGTAGCTGCATACCAAATTTTAGAGGAATCCAAGTAGAGGTTGTCAAGTTATGCTCCGGAAACGAAATGTTACGGACGAACAAGAGAAAGTTTTGACCATAGGTGGCGCCACCTGTAGACGCACATGCGCCAAACGCAATCCCAAGCGAGGTCTCATGGTATGGTAGCTGCATACCAAATTTGAGAGGAATCCAAATAGCGGTTGCCAAATTATGCTCCGGAAACTAAATGTTACGGCCGGACGTACGGACAAGCTGAAACCAGTATACCCCTCTACACTACGTGTCGGGGGGTATAATAAAATACCTGTGAAACAAAACATAAAATCGGTGTGGCCTTATTCTTACCAGGATTTTCAGCAAAATTGTCAATGAGATGTTTCCAGGCCTGGAAAGCTGCACATTTAACAGGGGCAGAGGCACTCTTAAAACCCAGCTCAGCCAGGGGTAATATCTGGTTGATAAAACTGCCATGGTGAAGCGCCTGTTAATGGAAGGATGAGTGGTAAAACATATGTTCACACAACAAAATGAAACGCGTGGTTAACATTTGTAGATCATTGGATTGAAATAAGCAGGGTCAAATTAACATCAGCGCATGCAGATAATTATCTGATAACTCTTGATAAACTCATCAATTCAGATGGACGAGGACAACCTCAATCTCTGTAAGGGGGTGGACAAGATTTTATCACATTAGCAGAGCTTTTTTGCATTTCCACACTTCTACTCCTACACGGATAAAGGGACAGGCAATTAGACATTTTAGTTTACGTCGACAAAAATAGCACCTTCAACATGAACATTGTTTACAAACCTTGCCCGAAAGCTGTACTATCAATGACCAGACAGTCAAGACATAAATTTCATTTTTACTGTTAAACAGCTTCGTCAATTCTCCCATCATTTTCTGAAAATGCAAAGGAAATTTCAAGTACATGGTCATGAAATGAAGCATGTAGTGTGAATTCGAGCAAAAACATACAGCTGTATTATGACTTCATATAAGTCTGCTGGTATATAAGTATCTAGTCTTCATTAAATTCATACTCAAAAATATTCATAACGGTTTCAATCAGGTTCTGAGTGAGTGAGTGAGTGCATATGATGTAACGTCGCTTTCAACACTATCATGACATTTGGATCCTATTCATTTTCACACCCGGAAACCACACAGGTAGGGTCCTATTCCGTTAACACCCAGAACCCCATGGGTGCCCCAGTCAATCGCCTCTTACCCCAAGCCCTCTGAGGGGCCCGAGGCCTATTCTCACCATGACCTGCAGTGTGTACAATGACACCCCAGGTCAATCGGGGCTTAGGTTCTGAAAATACAAGCTGAACAAATTACCAGTGAAAACATGGTATTTAAAACAAAAATGTATCTTATCTGCCAATGTTTGAACTACTATTATATAATTACAAAACACAAACTACACGTGTCATTCAAAACGGAATTTTTCTCAAAAACATACCGACTTGAAATCGGTGAGAAGGGCTTGAGCCATCTTCTCTTGATGATCTATGAAGTCGGCTAATCCAGTTTCCATGACAACCAAGGCCCTCTCTCGTATTTTGACGGCCGTATGAACAAGGAGGGGGTAAACCAGCTTGCCCCACCTGACCGTGTGTTCCTTCAAGTCTGCTGGCACCTGCTCCTGAAGTCTGTTACCAAGGTGAGAGATTAACCCAATATTCAATGGTGACGTTAACAGGACAATGCATGGATATTGCAAAACCGCTAATAATTCAATCACAGAAAGTGAACTTTCCCACCATAATATATGTGTCAACTGGACCCCCACCCGCCAAGTGGCGGGAAATCCACCTGTGGTAGCAGGATTTTAGGATTAGAAATGAGAGGCTTCCAAGACCTAATACAACCATTTTCTATGACACCAAAGAAATGTTTGACGCCGAGTGGGTATGCAGGCTGTGGATACCCTTTAATGCTTTTGGAGTTAATGATGGAATCATTTAGAAGGATTTTACTGTTATCAGCTACATCTGAAAGGTATTTGAATAGTAGCCTGGTTCAGGAACAATGGTAATGTACTCCCCCCCCCCATCCTCCCTCCCTCCCTCCCTGCCCATCCAATGACATACAAGTTCCTTGTTTTCTACATCAGCACTCTCCCTGGCTGAAATCTACCCAAACAAGAGAGGATATCAAGTTTTTATACAGACTGAAAATGCAAATTCTTTTTTACTAATTTTGGAGAGAAAAATTTGTCACATTGTAGAATGAATCCATACCCTGAAAACAACCCCCTACCTGGAGACTGTATTGACTGCCTCATGTTCAACTGTTATAGACTGCATTCTCCAGTGATCCAGGGCATGGTCAACAGCCATCAAAATGGAATTCACCTGGTATATATAAATATATCTATACACATTTTCAACACACAGATATTCATGCAAGGGATCCACTATGTATCTGTTATCAGTATTTGCACTGTTTGATAGGAGTATTCAACAGGTGAGGGAGATCCCGCTCTTTAAACCTTTGCCCCATGTTGACACCATTTGATGCCCTGTTGTAAACCATACAGGCTTTCCTAGGCTGCCCCATAGACCTTTTTGGTGATCACCTGTAAATTGTCAGGTACAAATCTATTGGAGGTCTGAGGTCAAACGTTTATTAATTTTTTTTATTACTTTTACAGTGACCAATATTTTAGCATGTTTAATATTTTCTGAAATAAAATATTATTTAATGAGGTTAATTAATTAATTTATTACATAAGGCGTCAAATGGCGTCATCATGGACTAGGAAGGGGCGTCAAATGGCGTCACCATGGGGCAATGGTAGTAAGCCTCCATGGGGCAAAGAGCTAAACTGGGGGCAAAAAAGGTTCTTTTTGCCAAAAAAAAAATCAGCTTAGATAACGAATTCAGAAAAATCCTCTTCAGGTGCACAGACATATATCCCATCAAATGGTAGTAAAAATATGAATTGTCGTCTACATGTACATGTATCTAACTTGTGTAATTATAGGTCAAATATCTTTCAAGCTACTGAAACAACATTGACTGGTTCTTTAAATCAGTGATGTAAGTGGACTTCTGTCCAAAAACCTGAAAATACTATCCTAGCACTTTAGGCCGGGGTCCAGGGGCCGCCTAGGCCTGGGAAGCTCTGGGGTCCTAGATGGCTGGAGATGCATTCGAGCCAATTTCTGGCAAATAAAATAAGAAAATATGATTGGCAAGCCACTACGTTTTTTGTGTTGTTTTTCAAGCAAAACCTGTTTCATAATACACCCTCATTCTGATTCTGAAATAAGCAAACTTATTTTGAAAATTAATTTCTGTAAATTTATTCAGAGACTCCTGTATGGAATGATGGAACATTTGGATCACACATTATGACACATCTAATGTCTAACCAAAGTACAAGTAACGTCATTCCTACTACCCTCCTGCATAGATTTTGTTGCTGTAAATAATACAGGCAGTGTCTGGTTTGACAGTTTATTTTTGCGTCTTGACAGATGCTTTGCCGATTTTGCGTGAGCTTGTAAAGATTTTTTTCCTGAGCTGCCGTAATGTACTCTATCATTACAAATGGTACATTCAGCCAAACCTGGCAAATTGAGTTTCCTTATGTAGTCTGAAAGGTGATCCCCGTGACAGTCTTTGTCCTCCAGCCATGACCAACGAAACTTATTTTTGATACTCTTATCCACCTCATTGACGTCTGTGTCGGCACTGCGATGTAACACGCTCATGATTTTCACTTCGATTTTCACTCCGGCAAAAAAGGCGCAATTTTCACTTCAGACTGCCACCCAATATCCCATAATAGTTTCGGCTGCTAGCGATTTGAGCGCCAGTACTACAGGGGAGACAACTCTAGTTGTCTCCCGAGTTGTCTCCCGTATCACGTGGCGGACAAATCATTATAAAAATGGCGACTACGTCGGTTCTTCGCTAGAGACGATCGGGATCCAATTTTGAGGATCAAAAATGGTAACAATACATACTTTATCCAGATCAGGTAAAAAATGCGTTTTTGAACGCTCAAATATCGATTTAGTCGACATCAAGTATCACTTTCCTGGTAAAACCGGACGAGAATCTAAATTTCTATAAAAACGGATTTTTTCCCAAGTTTCAACAAAAAACCGGATTTCCGGCAAAAACCGGAAGACTTACATCACTGTTTAAATGGCAAATTAATTTTAGGACATGGAAAAACATGTAGATTAATGTGCCTGGAATTTTGAAGCATTGGTTAAGAAGGAATCAAAACTTATTGAGCAAAAACGACTTTTTCTACCTCCATTTTAGAGAGCCGGATTTCCCGAACCTGTTTAACTAAGCCAACTAAGAATGTATAAAAGCGAGTGAGCAAAGTGAACCAGCTTTTGTATGATCTTTTGGTTGACAAGCCTGATAAATCCCGACAAGACTGAACAAAAACATTTGACTTATGTATCACCTTTGTCAGGTTGGTGGAGCCACCTAAAGGTGGATCATCCTAAAAAACAATCCCAAGCGAGATCTCGACCCAAGATACTAACATACCAAATCTGAAAAGAATCCGTTCCGTTTTTGTCCGGAAATGAAGTCTGACGGATCCCAATAATATAGCACTTCGGGTGTGGGGGTGCAAATATTGCATCAAGGAGAGAGTGGTAAATGACATGCCTTATCATGTTAAGGCCTGGACACCTGCATGGAACGAGAAAATATTCTTATTTCAACTATCCTGTCCATTAGGTCTGCATTCCAATTATTGATTGAACAAGCGAGTGTATATATGATTTAACGTCGCTTTCAACTACATGTACATTTCAGTCATATCGCAATGTTTGGGTCCTATTCCTTTTCACACACGGAAACCCCACGGGTAGGGTCCTTTTCCTTTTTACACCCATGATCCCAATGGGTGGGGTCCTATTCCTTTTCACACCCAGGAAACCCACGGGTGCCTCAGTTAGTCGCCTCTTATGACAAGCTGTCTGAGGAACTGAGGCCTATTCTTACCATGACCTGTGGTGTGCACAGCAGATACCTAATCAAGAGTAGGAGCTGAACGTTAATGTACTGCAAGGTCTTCCAAAGATGGCAAACGGTGATTGTATTGTTTTTTTTAAAGGCATTTTGAATTTTGAATGTGAGTAAGTGAAGATGATTTAACATAGCTTTCAACTATATTTCAGTCACATCACAATGTTTGGGTCCTATTTCTTTTCACACCCAGGACCCAATGGGTGGATCCTATTCCTTTTCACTCCCGGAAGCCCCATGGGTGAGTCCTACATGTATTCCTTTTTATATTCGGGAACCCCATGGCTGGGGTCTTAAACTCATTCATACCCGGAAACCCCATGGTGCCCCAGTTAGTCGTCTCTCACGACAAGCTGTCTGAGGAGCTGAGGGCCTACATTATCTCAATGACCTGGGATATGCACAGCGACACTCAAGATCAATCCTCGGAAGACCCAGGGGGGACTTGGTGTGTGAAGACAAGTGATTTGGAGGACATTGTATCATGGTTACCGTTACCAACCTCTTGTGCGACTATATGTGATGATAGACATTGTTTGTTGAGACACCACAGGGCCCTGGTACATGTTGTCTTGTCTACTGTCCTCTTCACACACTCACAGAGGTGGTTAATGATTGACCTCCCTTCAGAATCTGTGATATCCCTACAATGAAAAATCAAGCTTTCCTACTTTTGTGCAACAAAATATCACTCTAGACAGACTCTCGACAAGAAGCTACATGTACATGTATGTGTATGGTATAAGTGTTTCCAAATATTTGAACAAGATATCACATCAGACTTTATATACTTCCCAAACAATAAATATCATGCTTTCTTGCAACCTCCCTGATATCCTTAGAAGTGGTAAGCTAATGACTAGGAAATGGTGGTGGGTTAGATTTGGTTTCAACGCATATAATGACAGCCAGTTTAAATGGTGGAGGAAGCTGGAGTACACGGAGAGAACCACCGCTTGTCAGTAAGTAACTGACAAACTTTCACACATGCACCAGCGGTGTTACTAGGAAATGGTCAGCAATCTTCGCTCTCAATAGGAATACTGCAGCTGATAACGCAGTATCGTAAATGCCCTATTAATTAAATCACAGGAAGTGAAATTTCCCACCAAAAATCAGGGAGTGATCAAATATAGTCAGGGCTTCAGATTACGTTAATTTGGGCAGAGCCTTTATTCGGCAAAAAATATTTAAAGTCTCCAAATTCTGGCAAAATAGGTAGACTTTGGGTCAAACATGAGGCCTGATTGATGAGGAATCGCCATGAACATAACTGAACAGAAAAATATTCAAAAAAAATAAAATAATTTTTTTTTGAGCACATCTTAATTTGGGCACAATGTTTATATAGGGTATAATCTAAAGCCCTGATAGTAGAACCAGTCTTAACACGGTGATGTCAGTGCGAAGGTCGATGTTTACATTTATATGGTAATAGCCATCGCGAAACTATCCCAAACGGATAATGGAGTAATTGGGCCAGCGATTTGATCGTTAAGAGCAGCGATTCAATTGGTCTTCGCATAATCTAAGGATATTTCAAAGTCCATATAAGCTTATCTCAACGTTAAGAGACGCGGTTCATTACCATATCACTTCGGGGGATAACGCATCTGCACAAGTCCAGGTAATCCATAAATCCTCGCAGAGGGTTTACCTGGACCTTTTTGTCGATTCAGATGAGTTCTCGAGTCGTTGCGTTTATTACACAATCTCGTACATTTCATCCCCAGCGGTTGCTTGATCAGTATTAGTATTATCAACTTTGTAGTTGTGTAAATCAATGATTATCACCATAATACCATATAAAAATGTTCTAATAATGTGCATACACGCTCTGACAGCAATGTAAAATATAAATGTTTTGCGCAATAAAAATCAAAACGCAGGTCAAACGAGTTTTCCTCGTGATGTTTATTGAAAATGTACAGGTGGCACTGCTGGTGTGGTTCTAGTCACGTGACCACCCTGAAAATTTGCATACAATAATATTTTATCCATCTCTGCACCTGTTCAAAATTTCATGGTCCTAGATCTAGCAAAACCAGAGATCCAGCATATGCGCCCAAGTCCCCTTAAATGAGCTTGTCGATCATATCCACGCATGAAAATATGTACAACAACAATAACCCTGCAAGAGAAGTGAGCGTGCACATATTGTACGTCACATCTGCTACTGTCAGGAAGTCAGGTGACTTAAGGTCACATGAATCCTGTCCGTCGGGGATAGTTTTGCGATGTTTATTATCGTATCAACGTAAAACATTCCTTCATTATTTCAATGATTTTAGAGATTGGAGCTGATTGAATTTCTATAGGGTGATTGAATTATCCAGGGAGTAATCCAGACGGGTTCGTATACCGGTATCTGCACCCAAACTCGCGCGCCCAAATACTGACAAACCAATTTGAATGACGGCTAAATTCACCAAAACCACTTAAAATCAATCCAATGGGCTTATTTTTATTATTTTATTGAAGTAATAATTGATTATTTCATGTGTAAAGCAGGTGGAAAGACTAGATTGTCCAACCCGCATCGTGCTTCTTGACTAAATCCATGCAGGCCGCCATTTTAGCATGTATTAAGCCCACTGTGCATCGGTTTTGTGCAGAATATTTCTCTTCCGCTTTTGCGGATTTCCGGTTTCGCGGCAGTTGACCGTTGTCCCCTCAAAATGCCTGGATTAGTCCCTATTATTAGACCTACCACTTAACAGGGTATTAAGAATTTGAAGATGGGACACACCTGATGATGAAAGTACTCTAGAGTAAGAGTACTGAATGTAGAAGATCCATTTGTTGTTTCGGAACCATGTACATGTATATATTTCAATTTTCAATGTATATATAAAAGAACTGTGTCCAAGACAAAACTGATAAATTTTAATCGGTTGTGAGGTAAGAAACAAAGACTCTAAACTATGGTCATTATTTTTCGTTAAAAAAATACAAATGACAAACCTGTACCTGTGACCAGCACACACAAGTCTGTCATTTTTTTTCAATTTGATGGGGTGCGAGCCCACAGATCTGAAAGAGTGCAATTTGCACTCCTCGAAACCACACCCATCAGATACCTGAGGAGTGAAATTTTCGTATGGGCACTGGATCCCAGATGTCTGGTTAGAGTGTACATATATTTATCACGAAGTTCAAACCAGGAATGCATTTTATCAGTTTGCAGCAAACCTCTAGGCCATCCTTAAAAATATGTTTGTTGGCTGTAACCCGACCCTACCTCAGGAAGTTGGGTCGGTAGGTAGGTAATTTTTTTTTTTTTTTTTTTAGATCAGGTTTTCCTTTTGGGGAGGCTGGAAGAGGTTAGTGTGATTTAGTTCAGATACTAAGCAGGTCATTTGAAATATTCTTTTTGTCTGGCAGCAAAATTATTTCAGTATAGAAAACTAGTTATCTTCAAGGTATAAAGCAAGATATTCTTAAATTCAGGCTTGTGTAACTGTTTTATTTCTTGGAAGACATCGACATCCTTGAACACATTCTTGACAATGACTAGTGACTAGCTGGTCAAAAAAAATAATAATTTACATATACCACTACCAGACAAACTTTTGCCAAAATTGTGACAGGAAAGAAAAAAATCCTCTCAGTGTTATACAGAAGGTTGTTCATTATACCATTTGGAGTTGAGAAAATTACCTCAAATTAATCATTAACATCATTACTGCCCTTCCTCGTCGCAAATTTATGGTGTGCTTTTATTGAATACTTAGGTACTTCCTTTATTCAGATTAGAAATACATCGTAATTTAATTTACTGACAACAATGAGGCAAATACTAAGTTTCTAACCTGTGTCTTTTCGTGGAATTTAGTCCGAGGTGGAATTCTGATAAGCATATTTGATGCCGACATCGGAACGTCAAAATTAAGCTGACGGCACCATCTAATTTGTCAAGACCGCTGAAGCCACCGACACTATATCCATGGCTTCATCGACATAGAGGGTTATAAAGTTTCCGTTAAACAACAAAGCAGTATAGATTTTCTGCATTTAGGCACACTGAAGTCTTCTCGGATAAAAGTAGAAATCCAACATCGTTGTTGTTGTAACATCGTCAGTCTCAGAATCTGTCGGTGTACGGACCCACGTGGTGTAGACTAGTACCCAGCCACTGCGCATGACCCGCTATCGTCAATCGGCCCAACGTTATTAGACGACGGCGGCCAGTCTACCACGTGGTGATGGTGACAGTCCTAAACATTCTACGTTCCAAGTCGATTCGCGACAGAGCTCTTTATGGCAGGTTTTAATAACCAACCGTTTTGAAATATTTTTCCCATCCTGTGTGTTGCTGTTGCCTCTCGATGTGTTTATTGTCCTCTCGACTCTCCATCAAACCCAAACACAAAACAGAAGGGGGAACTTCCCGCCATATACACGTGGTCGACGAAAACTGCATTCCCCTACGGACTGAGCCATGGAGGATATGCCTTCAAAACGTGTGACATAAGCTCACATCGCCGACTACTGGAGAGTGAAATCCTGCTTGCTTTTGCTAGGCGAACGTTTTACATACGTTTACACGAGAGAGGAGATAGGGGAGATAATTCTGACATTGCAAAATAAAATAAAAAGATGACCGGTCGGAAAATCGGCGAAAAAAGTTTCCAGTCGGCGGATTTTTGGACAGTCGGTCGGGTCACGCGCAACAAACTTATTTTTAAGGATGGCCTAAAGGCCTGATAAATAATACTCTGAGTATCAACTCCAAGGACCCCTCCAAGGTCAAGCTAAAAGTAAATTTCCAGGGCATATCTGGTTTCTTTTATATTTCTCCGCACTTGAAACCAGTAAAATCTAATGTTATATATATATTCATACAATTAAACTCGTACATACTTCATCATAATGTCAAAATTTTTCTGAAGAACATGAAGAAATGTGAGGCTTGCAACATTCAGCAGTATCCCATCATCACAAGTTTTTGTATTCTCTCTGGCTCTAGTCATTTTATATAGCATGTATAGTGAGATGTGTGCCTCTACATGTATGTGTCCCAAATTCCATCGTGGCCAATCATACGGCACACCTCTGTAGTCTTTTGAATTTCGGTTGTAAGATAGGTGAATTTTCATTGGTTGTCAGAGTTGGCTACATGATATAAACAACTGCCTACTCTTGCCACTAAGAGTCTGGTAAAATTGATTCTTAACTTTTAAGATGAGGGCATCAGAACATTCCTTTGAATTCAAATTTTTTGTTCATATATATTGTGTAAAAAGATGTAATCAGCCTCAAAATGGATGGATTTTGTAAACTCTCCCCTCTGCATTTTTTCAGCAGGGAAGATTATTAAAGCATGATATGTATTATATTTGATGACAGTGGGATCGTCATATAAAACGAATGCAAGAATATCTTGTCAGAGAAATTTGTAACTCTGCCTGCTTCGACGGCTTTTCTGTCTCGCCATTGAGTGTCTGTTGTATGCGGAGAGGAAAATGACGTCACTGCGTGACGTTTGAGTGACGTAGCGACGCTCACGAATTTGAATGCTGCACAGCTGCAGCCATGGGATAGTGTCGTGCCTACGGTTCGGTGATGTCGCATAGTATACGTTGGTAGAATGTACCATACGTGTATACGCTTGTTGACACGGCCGTGGCATGCCATGCTGTTTATTTTTAAAGATCAACTCCTTATATTTTCTCGTGAATGGTAGAAACAAGTTCAATTTTTTTTGTGGTCAGATGTGTTTCATTTCGTACCTGTTGTAAACATATATGTCACTTTCGTTGAGTTTGAGAAACATCGATTTCAGCCCAGATTTGAGGATGATTACATCTTTAACACATTTCAATCATCAAATGTCAACAGTTCGATTATCCATTATGAATTCGGGGATTTAGGTGCACGATAGAAGAAAATAACAAAGAATATTGATATCATGCCACCCATTGGGAGCCATCAAATTAGAAGAAAACAAATAACTGAAATTCTCATATAATCTCCCAGGATCTATTAGGCACCTCTGTCCCAAGAATATAGGTACTATCCAAATATATGTAAGCATAATGTTACAAATCAAATGAATGAGTTCCGGTCATGACTGCCATTACCTCTCACCTTGGTAGCCCTAATTACTTTTTTTTATTTTTGAAATTCTGAGTTCGCTACCATATGTATTCCAATAGTGGTCTGTTTCAATTTTTCAACAATGTTACCATTTACTACTTTCTGAATTTTTAAAATGATGTAGATTCAAATAAATCTACATATGCAAGGTTGTGGGGTATCCTAACCTATAACCAATTTCAAATACGTTATAAATGCTCTGTCAAAATAACATTTGCCAAAATGAAAATGCCTTCCAACCTATCTACTCAACTATTCATTTGTTGAACCTCTTCACAATTATTATAATGGATGGCCTAAAATTAATCTGTCATGGCAATTGTCCAGTAGGCCTACTACACATTTACCTTCATAGTGAAATAATAATTTGAGAATACACTGTATATTATTTGGATCTCACACATAATTAATTGACTAGTAAACGTCTCAACCAGTACTGAAATTCTGAACATTTCAGGTCTTGAATCTAGAATGAGATACTGTTGCCTTAAAATAAATGACATTTTTTCTTGCAGGTTCAATGCATTTTCTGGTTGAACACAGTTGTGAGCTTCATGGTGGATATTCTGAAAGTCTTAACCAATTTGCCGGTGAGTAGAACTTTTACATGGAATACAAACAAATTGAAATCTATCATTTTCTAAACTTCAGAACTGAAAAGATTGATCTTGCTGTTCTCCCTTGTATTTTTCTGTGCAGGGTTGTTAAGAGTATTCATGAAAATGAAAGAAGAAACAAGGAAATCTATTCCTCAAAATCCATAAACAATCTTAATTCCAGAGACTTACATTTGTCACGGGAGAATAGCAAGAATATATTTTCGTGATGTATTTGTTCATTGAGCAATGTGTAATCAAACATCTAAATGTAGTTTAAATCTCTATTAGTATTAGACCAGCAGTTTGCAAAAAACTAACTGTTTGAGACTGATGACATCTTTAACTCTACCAACCTAGGATCATGTAATCTTTCAGTTTTAACATATATGAGGTTGATAACCAGAGATAAAGGGGTGACCACGCTGTATCCATCTTCACAAGTCCAGGTAAATCCTAATTCCCAGAGGGCTTACCTGGACATTTTTGGTGAATCAAATGAGTTCTTGGGTCATTGTCTCTATTATAAAATCATACATTTTATCTCCCACAGTTGTTTTGAATTGGCATGTCAGTATTCCAAGACTGCGGTTTTTGCTTTGATTGACAATGTCAATTTCAGACCGACATCAAAGTAGTTTGGCAAACAGTGAAATTCAAAAGTGTCATATCTCAAACTTGGCAGGAGATTAACATAATGAGCTAGCTGAGCACGTTCACTGATGGTTTGATTTAGAGGAAACCTTTCGATTTATATCCAGAACTAACCAAGCCAGTGTATTGATCCTAGCTTGTGAGGATGGGCTGTATGGTGCTTGATTATCTTCTCACTCATGATTCTGTATCAAAAAAGGAAATAAATCTGAATACTAATTGTTACTTATCTCTCTACAGGTTTCAGACTCAAAGCCACTGTTCAACAACCTCCACAAGTTCCCTTCATATTTGAGTCTGTATCTACAACAATGCAGTGTCGCTGTAAGTAACAAGTCCCTGGATTCATTTTACTGCACTGCAATGGTCTAGTGGATAAAGCATCCTCCTCACAGGTGGGAGGTTTTATGATCAGTCTCTGGTCAAGTCATACCTAAGACTTGAAACTTTTTGCTTCCTTCATTGCTGTTCAGCATTGAGGGGATAGATCAAGGATTGGTCTATCCAGTCATGGGATAATGTGATTGGGTGAAGTATTGTGTCTGCCTATGGTCGGTTGTTTCATTGAGACGGCACTGCAACAAGGGCCAGCACAACAAACATATTTTCATTTTGTAATGAAACAATTAGGTTTTCCAAAATGTAGCATTGGCTAGTTTGGGAATTCAGCAACTCTTGACCTGTTGACCACAAATCAACAGGGGGCTAGGTATATCATCAGGACAAAATGTAAATTCAAGAACTGACGAGATATCTCAAAATGAATTGCCATGACAGTATTCATGAAGTTTGGTCACATTCCCAGGGGTCGAAATAGGAAAATTTTCTTCAGAGAAAACTCACAGGTCAAATTTAACATGACCTGCTCTATTTATAATAGGACGGCTATTGTTTTTAACCTGTACAAATTCTGACAAAAATAGTCAATCTAGCACCTTTTATTTTTTACATAGGGTGCAACAGATGCTACATGTATTGCCGACTTCTTGCCTTTTAATTTTCTCGGCTTGCGAAACTTTGAGCCAGTCGAAAAGTCACTAGTTTTATGCTTTTTGAGATATATTTGCTGTCAAAGCAGTCTTCCTATCAAGAAACTGAACCACAATCAGGTATCATTCAAGAACCATAACTCGGGTAGTCTCGCCTGGCCTAGACAGGAAGACATCGACCAGCACATGTTGTCAACATGATTATCTACTCCACTTGTTTACCAGGTTACTGGCGATAAAATATTGTGAACTTGCAAACAACGGACAGAAATAAATACTTTTATGGCTAGAAAATTATGGCCTGCAAGTTTTTCTTTATATTTATTCAGCCTGCCATTTTTCACATTGCCTGCTGTGCGAAAGTTTTGGCTTGCTTTTAGCCGGCCATCATTTTGTACTCTGCATTTCACAACTCTGAATTGGAATATATATGCTGAAACAAGATTCTCAACTGTTTCCTGAACTTCAGACTGAGTGATTTGACCATTGACCTTTTGACCTCTACTTTGGTACTCAACACAAAATCTCCCCCTAACTAAAAACTCAATGCATCATTAATTCATCACTCATGAAAAAAAGCAATATTTTCAATAATATCCTGATTTTTAGGCCACATAGACATAGAGATCAATTCTATTACATGAAACAAGTCTCCCCCAAATGTAATAAAAATGTGACATTGAGCATGACCTCAATTTTGGTACGTAAACACATTTTTGTCCCCCGCCACGTAAGTGCGAGTGGGACTTGGAAATGCTACCCGTCTGTCTGTCCGGCCCAGCCATGTTGTGAACGCGATATCTGGAGAACAATTCAACTCATCAACCTTAAACTTGGGGGGTGATTCGACATCAGTGAGAAGATGGCTGGGATTTTTTTTCACCAAACTGCGTTATCCACTGTCGGCCATCTTAGATTCCAACCATCCCAAAAATGTTGTGAACGCGATATCTCGAGAACAGTTCAACCGATTGACTTCAAACTTGGGGGGTGACGACATCAGTGAGAAGATGCCTGGGATTGTTTTTTTTTTACTCAAAACTGCATTAACCAAGATGGTCGCCATCAGCCATCTTAGATTCCATCCATCTCCAAAATGTTCTGAACACGATATCTCAGGAACAATTCAACCGATCAACTTCAAACCTGGGGAGTGACTTCACATCAATAAGAAGATGACTGGAATTGATTTTCACCAAACTGCGTTAACCAAGATGGCCGCCGTCAGCCATCTTAGATTCCATCCATCCCCAAAATGTTGAGCATGACTTCAATTTTGGTACGTAAACAAACTTTTGTCCCCCGTCACGTAAGTGGGAGGGGGACTTGGAAATGCTACCCATCCGTCTGTCCGTCCCAGCCATGTTGTGAACGCGATATCTGGAGAACAATTCAACTCCTCAACCTCAAACTTGGGGAGTGACTTGACATCAGTGAGAAGATGGGTGGGATTGTTTTAAACCAAACTGCGTTATCCACTGTTGGCCATCTTAGATTCCAACCATCCCAAAAAATGTTGTGGAAGCGATATTTCAAGAACAGTTCAACCGATTGACTTAAACTTGGGGGCTGACTTGACATCAGTGAGAAGATGGCTGGGATTGTTTTTCATCAAACTGCTTTATCCACCGTTGGCCATCTTACATGTAGATTCCAACCATCCCAAAAATGTTGTGAACGCGATATCTCAAGAACAGTTCAACTGATTGACTTCAAACTTCGGGGGTTACTTGACATCAGTGAGAAGATGGCTGGGATTGTTTTTCACCAAACTGCATTAAACAAGATGGCCGCCATCAGCCATCTTAGATTCCATCCATCTCCCAAATGTTATGAACACGATATCTCGAGAACAATTCAACCGATCGACTTCCAATCTGGGGAGTCACTTCACATCAACAAGAAGATGACTGGAATTGTTTTTCACCAAAATGCGTTAACCAAGATGGCCGCTGTCGACTATATTGTTAACGAGATATCTCAAGAACAATTCAACCGATCTACTTCAAACTTGGTATCTCAGATTTTCCGTCCATCCATCCGTCCCAACCATGTTGTGAACGCGATATCTCGAGAACAATTCAACTCATCAACTTCAAACTTGGGGAGTGACTTGACATCAGTGAGAAGATGACGGTTGTTTTTCAGCAAACTGCGTTAACCAAGATGGCTGCCGTCGACTATTGTTAAAGGTTATACCAAACGACTCTATACTACTTTGCATTAAAACATACCCAGTAGTGTTCCAAACAATAAATTAGTATTTTTTTCTCGAATAATGTGGTCGAAGTGGGTTTCAGGACACGAATAGCACACATGTGAAGGAAAACGTATTGGAGCCGTGACCTCTGGTGCATGACGTCACAACCTGATTACGATTGCGCCGTAAACGTCATAGTCTATGACGTCGGGCGTTGTTACGAAAGATTCACCCAACCGTGTGAGTTCTAGCGTGATGTCGCTGAAATTTGGACGTCACGACAGGCATTTGAGCGAGATCGTAATCAGGTTGTGACGTCACAGGTCAAGCGGTCACAGCTTTCGCCGTTTTGAAAGGGGCATGAAATTGTCACACTTTACTGCTGCTATTTCCAACCTTGGGCAGTTTGAAAACATACAAAAATGTAAAACAAGTCTATATAATCACCTCTACAACAATTTAGCACAAAAAAGTAGCAGATTTTGAGACCATTTTGTATAACCTTTAACGAGATATCTCAAGAACAATTCAACCGACCTTCTTCAAACTTGGGATCTTAGATTCCATCCATCCCCAAAATTTTGTGAACACGATATTTCGAGAACAATTCAACCGATCGACTTCAAACCTGGGGGGTGACTTCACATCAGTAGGAAGATGCAGATCATATCTACTGTTTCATCTCTGCGCTTTCAGATTACAAATGACCTGTCACAGATCCCAGACAATGCAGATAGTCTCTACTGTTTCATCTCTTTGGTTTCAATTTTCTTCATGACCTGTAACCGTGACCAGACAATGCAGATTCTATCTACTGTTTCATCTCTTGGTTTCAGAATTATTCATGACCTGTCACAGTGCCCATACAATGCAGATCTCCTGTTTCTCTATTTGTGTTCAGATTTCTCTAGGACCAGTCGCAGATCCCACACAATGCAGATCCAATGAAGGCCAACTGTTCCATGTGTTTGGTTTCAGATTTACCCATGACCTGTCACAGTGCTCAGACAATGCAGATCATTTCTACTGTATCATCGCTTTGGTTTCAGATTACTCCATGACCTGTCACAGTGCCCAAACAACACAAATCATTCCTACTATATCATCTCTTTGGTATCAGATTACTCCATGAACTCGCACAGTGCACAGACAATGCAGATCCTATCTCCTGTTTCTCTGTTTTGTTCCAGATTTCTCTAAGACCGGTCTCAGATCTCAGACAATGCAGATCATATCTACTGTTTCATCTCTTTGATTTCAGATTACTCCATGACCTGTCACAGTGCCCAGACAATGCCAATCATTTCTATTCTTTCATCACTTTGGTTTCAGATTACTCCATGACCTGTCGCATTGCCCAGACAATTAATGCAGATCATATCTTCTGTTTCATCTCTTTAGTGTCTATGTTTGCTGACAAACAAAGTCCTTTTCAAATAAGATCATTACAACAGCTCTGATTTGCAAACCAGATCATTAACAGTTGTAGTGTGTAAGAAAATGACAAGTTCTTTTCAAACCTTATTGTTACCAGTATGGAAGGCAAACACCGCCAAAAATACAACAGTGAAAGAAATAAGCTTGAGGCAAACGATTAACGTTCATTTGACAAACGAACAACGGACAGGCAAACAATTAACGTTCGTTTACCAAACAATTAACGTTCATTTGACAGACGATTAACGTTCGCTTACCAAACGAACAACGCACAGTCAAACGAACATCAGACAGTCAAACGATTAACGTACAGTCAAACAAACATCAGACAGTCAAACGATTAACGTACAGTCAAACGAACATCAGACAGTCAAACGATTAACGTAGTCAAACGAACATCAGACAGTCAAACGATTAACGCACAGTCAAACGAACATCAGACAGTCAAACGATTAACGTACAATCAAACAAACATCAGACAGTCAAACGATTAACGTACAGTCAAACGAACATCAGACAGTCAAACGATTAACGAACAGACGGCGCCACCATCGGCATAAAAGTTTATGTGGAAAAAGATCGCCAAATATAGAAAAACGGCGAACCAGCACATCAGCGACGCGGTTCGTCTCCTGAACCAAGCAGCTGCAATGCTTGGCCAGGCAGTTTATCTAACAACTTCTTGAAATAAACAAATATTCTGAAATTTATACATGTATTATTCAGTTTATAGATTCAGTTACAAACGTTTCTGTCAAACAGTTTTGACGGGAAATAACTTAAATGATGTTCACAAAGGCTTTCATAATCACCTGTTTGAAATAATTTCCAACTATCCAGTTCTGCAAATAATTTATTGATCAAATCATATCTTACCATATTTCATATCTAGTTAATGAGAAATAACTTTCTACCTACCTGGATATTTTTGAAAAAAAAAAAATCCTGGTCCTAAATTGTTTTGTCACAAGTAAGATGCTGCGAATTGACAATGTTCACAACATGTTCTGAAAATTGCGATTCAGATGTCGATTGCACACTAATATAGCATCAAAACAGCCGGACTTGAATACTTGTGTACATGTAGTTTCATCCGCGATTATTTTTTCAAATTCGATATATTTGAACGTTTCTGAAAAGAAAAGAATAACAACATTTTTTCAAAGCATGACAGGTTAAATAATGTCCCTTGGTCGTAAGATTATGGTTATAATAAGGATATTCGAATTTGAATTTTTGATTGAAAAAAAATGGGTGATTATGGGCCCCTACCAAACTTCTATATCCTATTTCTGGAACGCCAAATACTTGACAGATCCCCCCCCCCCCCCGCAAGGCCTGGACAGGTTCCCAAATCCCCAGGCCAGATAGGGTTAATAGGCCATTTGCCAGCTCTACGATCGTTACAGAGCGATCTGGGTATATTCATTGTGAATCGCAGAGATGCACGAAATGCACATGCAACTGTTTCGAACCCTTTTCCAAATTTCGAACTAAATACAATAGATCCAAATTTAATTTCTTAAACGCTGGACTAGTTGATAAATATTTAAATAAAGAAACAGTCAGTTAACTAGAAGAGAATTGTTCTGTTCATATATTGTATATTTCCTATTTAGAAAATTCAGGCTATCCCAACAATGAACTCAACAGAGATATAACCAACTATTAAAACCATTTATTCACACATTGCCATTTCCAATTCATTGGAAACACCAAAAAAAACACGGGAAAAGATGGTATAAATGTGACGTTATTGTTGGAGCTATAAAAACAGCTTTTTACCTGTGGCCGTTCACCCTATATTATTGGAGTATTGCCATAATTTTCTATCTCAAAATTGTCATAACTGGTTGACTGTTGCAATGCGCACACGTGTGCAGAGTCCA